>PVJA010003487.1:49201-94811 GCA_004027025.1 Myocastor coypus | reverse complement strand
TCTGACCATCATTGATATTCTAATAACTTTCCATACAATGTGATATAAGCAGTTACACAATTTTGACACAGATATTTGGAAATTCAAGGAAATACAAAATTGTAGCCTGTCAAGAATATGGTTTTTGGCCCAGTCTCTTATTTTCAAGTACTACTCTTGAGAGAATGACAGTAACTGAGTTTACACCAGGAGCAGTACAAATCAAAAAGACAAGAGTGACATATATTCCAAACATAGTTTTAGCGTTACATTGTGCTATAGTCAATATGCTGAACCTTTTGAAGGTTCTTGAAACCAATACCTGATTCATCCTGTGTACATAAGTGTATAGTTTTGCTATTGATATGTTTTCTGCTTTGTCTGCTTCCAGTCACTTCGTTGTTTAATCTATAACACATTCAGCTGTGTTATGCCCTTAAGTTCTTGTTTTCTTCTTTAAAGTTCTTATATTAGGGAGACTATATGATATTTACACATATAGGTCTGGTTTATTTCACTAATGAGTACATGTTCAATATATATTCATTTATATATGAAGTCTTCAAACTTATCATTCTTTATGGATGAGTAGTATTCCATTGTATAAAAATACCACATTTTTTAAAACCATTCTTCAAATGATGGACATTTTGGTTGTTTCGAAGATTTGGATATTACAAATTGGGTTGCTATAAACATAGGTGCACAGATATCGCTATGGTATGAAGTTTTGAGTTCCTTTGGGAAAATTCCCAGTAGGGGGATAGCTGGATTGAATGGAACTTCCAATTCTAGTTTTGTAAGGATCCTCCACACTGCTTTCCATAATGGTTGCACCAATCTGCATTCCCACCAGCAGTGGAGAAGGGTTCCTTTTTCCCCACAGCCTCTCCAGCATTTGTTGCTGGTTGATTTCTTTATGATAGCCATCCTTGCTGGGTGAGCTGGTATCTACGTGTTGTTTTGATTTGCATTTCACGAATAGCTAGCGATGGGGAGCATTTCTTCATGTATTTGTAGGCTTGCTGTATTTCATTCTCTGAGAAGTTGAGTGTTCATCTCAGATGCCCATTTCTGGATTGGGTCTTTGAATTTTGGGACCCTAATGGTTTGTAGTTCTTTGTAGATTCTAGATAGAAGACCTTTCTCTGAGTACTTGTTAGTTAAAATCTTTTCGAAATTTGTGGGTCGTCTTTTCACTTTGTTAGTGATTTCCTTTGACGTGCAGAAACTTCTTAGCTGGAGGAGGTCCCAATTGTCGATGCTTTCAAGTGTTAAACGTGCAATTTGATTTCCGTCCATGAACTCTTTGCCTACTTCGATGTCTTCAAGATTTCCTCCCACTTTCTCTTCCAGGAGATTTAATGTTTCACTTTTAATATTTAGATCTTTAATCCATTTCGACTTTATTTTCGTGCATGGTGATAGACAAGGGTCAAGTTTTAGTTTTTGGCATGTAGAGAGCCAATTTTTCCAGCACCATTTGTTAAAGAGGCTGTCTTTCTTCCAGTACACATGTTTGGCCCCTTTGTCAAAAATAAGGTGGCTGAGTGTGTTTGTATTTGCTTCTGCGTCCTCTAGTCTATTCCATTGATCTTCAGGTCTATTCTTTTGCCAATAACATGCTGGTTTTATTACTGTAGCTTTGTAGTATAACTTTAGGTCAGGAATTCTAATGCCTCCTGCTCTACCTTTATTGCTGAGAATTGTCTTTGCAATTCTGGGCCTGTTTTGGTTCCAAATAAATTTTTGGAATGACTTTTCCAGCTCTGTGAGGTATGTCAGTGGTATTTGGATAGGAATTGCATTAAATCTTTACAACAATTTAGGGAGTGTGGCTATCTTCAGAATGTTGGTTCTTCCTATCCAGGAGCAGGGAATAACTTTCCATTTCCTGAGATCTTCTAAGATCTCTTTTTTAGGAATATTATAGTTTTCATTGAAAAGGTCTTTTACTTCCTTAGTTAGGTTGATTCCTAAGTATTTCATTTTCTTCGGTGCTATCCTAAAAGGTACTGTTTCTCTAATTTGTCTCTCATTGTGTTTGTTATCTGTGTAGAGAAATGCCACTGACTTTTGCGTGTTGACTTTGTAACCTGCTATGCTACTGAATTTGTGTATTAATTCAAGTAGCTTTTTGGTGGAGTTCTTTGGGTCTTCTAAGTAGATTATCGTGTCATCTGCAAATAATGAAAGTTTTACTTCTTCTTTACCTATTCTTATTCCTTTTATTTCTCTTTCTTGTCTAATGGCTGTAGCTAGTGACTCCAGAACTATATTGAATAGAAGTGGCGATAGGGGGCATCCTTGTCTTGTACCAGATTTGAGAGTAAAACACTTCAGTTTTTCCCCATTTAGTATTATGCTAGCTGTTGGTTTGTTGTAGATGGCTTTTATCAGGTTGAGGTAGAGGCCCTCTATTCCAACTTTCTGTAGGACTTTGAAAATGAATGAGTGTTGCACTTTTTCAAAGGCCTTTTTGGCATCAATTGAGATGATCATGTGATTTTTGGTCTTGGTTCTGTTGATATATTGTATTGCATTTATAGACCTGCGTATATTGAACAATCCTTGCATCACTGGGATGAATCCTACCAGGTCGTGATGTATAATCTTCTTGGTGATTTGTTGTATTCTAATGGCTAGGATTTTATTGAGAATTTTTGCGACAATGTTCATTCGAGAGATTGCTCTGCAGTTTTCTTTTTTAGTTACATCTCTTTCTGGTTTTGGTATCAGTATGATACTTGCCTCTAGGAATGATTGCTTCTTTTGCAATCTCATTAAAGAGTTTGAAGAGTATTGGGGTTATGTCTTCTCTAAATTTCTTGTAGAATTCAGAGGTGAATCCATCGGGTCCCAGACTTTTCTTTGTCAGTAGGCTTTTTATTACATTTTGTATATCATTAGCTGTTATTGGGTTGTTGAGAATTTTAATATCTTCTTGATTCAATTTTCGTAGTTTGTACTGTTCTAGGAATCTGTCTATTTCATCTGTGGCTTCAATTCTGTGAGAACAGAGATTCTCAAAGTAACTATTTATGATTCTCTGTATCTCTGCTGGGTCTGTAGTAATTTCACCCTTTTCATTCCTTATTGCTTGGTTTTGAGTCCTTTCTTTCCTCTTTTTGATGAGGTTAGCTAGGGGCTTATCAATCTTGTTTAATGTTTCAAAGAACCAGCGTTTGGATTCAGTAATTCTTTGTATTGTTTTCTTTGTCTCAATTGAATTGATTTCTGCTCTAATTTTTATAATTTCCTCCCACCTTCGGGCTTTGGATTTCATTTGTTCTTCCGCTTCTATTTGGTTTAAGTGTTGTGTAAGATTGTTTATTTGTTCCTGTTCTGTTTTCTTAATGTGTGAGTTCAGAGCTATGAATTTCCCTCTGAGAACTGCTTTCATTGCATCCCACAAATTCTGGTAGGTTGTATTTGAATTTTCATTAAATTGTAGATACTGTTTTATTTCTTCTTTAATTCCATCTGTGACCCATTGGTTGTTGAGAAGAGTGCTGTTTAGTTTCCATGTAGTCCTGAAATTCCTATGGTATCTTTCGTCATTTATTTCCAATTTGATTGCACTGTGGTCAGATAATATGCATGGGATAATTTCTGTTTTCTTGCATCTACTTAAGCATGATCTAGGGACTAATATGTTATCTATTTTAGAAAACGTCCCATGTGCAGCTGAGAAGTATGTGTATTTTGAGGTGGATGGATGGAACACTCTGTATATGTCCACTAAGTCCAATTGTTTCAAGTTTTGATTCAGTTCTGCCACTTCTTTGCTGATTTTTTGTTTGCTTCACCTATCTTTTTCAGATAAGGGAGTGTTGAGGTCTCCTTTTAAGATTGCAGCATTGGATATAAGAATTTTCAGGTCCATTAAGGTTTGTTTTGTATAGCTTGCTGCTCCCATGTTGGGTGCATACATATTTATGAGTGTTATCCCTTCATCAAGAATTTTTCCCCTAACCAGTATTGAGTGGCCTTCTCTGTTTCGTTTGATCAGGCTTGGTTTGAAGTTTAGCCTGTCTGCAAAAAGGATTGCTACCCCTGCTTTTTTTGAGGTGCTGGAGCATGTAGTATTGTTTTCCAACCTTTAACTTTAAGCCTATGAGTTTCTTTATGGGTTAAATGTGTTTCTTGTATGCAGCATATTGTTGGGCTCTGTTTCCTTATCCACTCTGCAAGTCTACTTCTTTTGATTGGAGAATTGAGTCCATTTACATTGATGGTTATAATTGGAATATATTGACTTATGGCTGACATGACTCTTATTCGCTAGTGTTTACCAATTTTTCCTCCTATTTTTAGTTGGTTATTCTATTTGGTGGGATCTTTCTGTTCTCGTTTGTTGGATTCGGGTCATTTTCGTCCCTTTCTAAAATATTTGTCAGAATATTATGTAGCACTGGTTTTGATGTCATGAAATTCTTTAGTTGTTCTTTGTTATGGAAATATTTCACTTCTCCCTCATACTTGAAGGATAGCTTTGCTGGGTACAATAGTCTGGGCTGAAAGTTGTTTTCATGGAGGACTTGAAGCACTCTCCTCCATGCTCTTCTTGAGTTCATGGTTTGTGAAGAGAAATCTGCTGTTATTCTGATAGGTTTTCCTTTAAATGTGATCTGTTTCTTTTCTCTAGCAGCTTTTAGTATATTATTCTTCAGCTGGATTTCTGGTATCTTGACTGTTATATGTCTTGGCGTGTTTTTAGTTGGGTTGATGTTATTTGGGGTTCCGTAGGCTTCAGTTACCTGAATGTCTGATTGTTTTCTCAAATTTGGGAAGTTTCTGCTATTACTTCTGCCCATATTTTTATATCATTTGTATTGACTCCTTCTTTCTCATTGATTCCCATTAATCTCAAATTGTTCATTTTCACATCGTCTTGCAGATGATGAGTTATTTTTTTCCTGCATTCTGGTTGTTTTTAAAAGATCCTTTCTTACTCTTTCACTGTCTGCAACTGTGTCTTCAAGGTTCGAAACTCTATCTTCATTTTCGTTCATTCGGCTCTGCCAACTTGTGATCGAGGTTTTATTTTCTTGTATATCTCTTTGAAACTGTTTCATGCAATCTATGTATTTCCTATATTGCTCCGTCAGGGAGTCCATCATTTTTCTATTCTCCTCTAATTTTTTAATGATGTCTTCTTTAATAGTATTGAAGTCTGTCATTATGGTTATCCTTTCTCTCTCTAATACAGAGATTATTTCTGTTCTGTTCTCCTTTCTACTTTTGTGTAGTTGTTCCCCTACTTGGGATGCTATTGATTTAGGCATGTCTTTGTCAACTTTAGATATTATTTCTGCTCTGATATCCTCTATATGTTTCTCCGGCTGTTTTTCCACTTCATGCATTTCTTTTTTTACTTCAGATGTTATCTCTGATCTCAGTTGCTCTATAAGTTTCTGCACTTGTGTGTCTGCCTCAGATGCTACCAATTCAGAGGTTTCATCTGTATAATTATCATTTTCTTCCATGATAGTGTCTTCTGTATTTGGTTTGGGTGGGCACGGGTCCTGAAATTGCCTCCTACTCCTTGTTGTTATCATTTTGTATGGAAGCGACCTCTGCAATTTGGTGGCGTTATGCTGTGTCTATGGGCGTTTGGTCTGGAGACTCCAAGCTGGTTCCTCTGCAGAGGTTCCTGACTCTGTGTTGGAGCTCTGGCTTCTAGCTGCTGTGAATCGCGGCGGATGTGGTCTGTAGGTGGAGGTGGAGCTTTGGGATTGAGTAGTCCTGGTAGGTTTTTTGACCATATCGGTTGCCAAAGGAGATATTTGATGGGTTCGGTGCTGGAGCTTGGGCTGGAAGGGTTCAAAAAAAAAAAGAAAAAAAAAAAAAAAGAAAAAGAAAAGGGGGGGAGCGGGGGAGGGAAGGCGGGCCAGGGGTCTTGACCCAGCCGGTGCGTGGGCTTGGCTCCCAGTGGTGCGGTTTGAGTCTGGGCTGGAAGAGGAATTTAGTCCCAGGAACGCAGAGGCGGGACAGAGGGGCGCAGGGAGCTTACCCACGGCGGGCGCGCGGGCTTGGCTCCCCGCGGTGCGGTTTGGGTCTGGGCTGGAACAGCTCTTGGTCCATTTTGTAATACATGTTTTCTTTGGTTCAAACCCTAAAAAAACAATTAACATGACTGTTCCAACCACTTTAAATTTGATTGCAAGACTGATGAATTATTTTCTTGTGAAGAAGTCAATACCATTACTAAGAGACTTAATTTAATTCACTTCAAGTCTATTCACTGTGCACAGGAAGGCAGTGGTAGACACCAATGCATGCTATCTTAGAGTTAATTTTGTTCCTTTTTAAATAAAGAGTCTTGAAAATGAGGAGTACATTAGGATACGTTAGTGGTCAAAACATCATTGTAAATAACAAAAAGGACATATAAAGCTATGATAGTAGATACACCTTCATGTTAATGAAAGTAGTGATTATTTTGTATTCGCTCCAAGGGATTTTGACTGCTATGAGGTTTTCTGCTCACCTATTCCTTCAAGGAAGACATTGCTGAGAGCCATGCAGCCGCTTTCCATGCTCGAGTTGAACTATCCAAGCCAAGACAATGCACATGAAACCTTGCCCTCAAGGAGCACAGCAAGAATTTCAGTTTCTAGGTGGTTTCCATCCGATTGGAGAGTAAGCTTTCTTAATGGCCACGGACACAGTAGAAACATACTCATGGGGAAACTAAAGACTGGAGCCCACCCTAGCAGATCTGCTTTCAATCCAGCTCTATATTTACAGTTTTTACAGTGCTTCATAGCTGTAGTATGCTCTAGAAGTTCTTGTAGCCCATCCTCGCACCTGATCTCTCTCTTATCATCTATGTCTCAGCCTCAAAGTTTTGTACATCTAATTCCTTCCCAGATAACCAAAATTGTCAAAATATTTATATCCAGTTTGTTTACATTTTGAGTTCTAATTGCAGTCAATCCTTTCCCTTATGATTTATTCTGCTAAATTAGCCAAGTTAATGCTCAATTAAATATTGACAGCAAATACTATTGTAATTACCAATTTCATAGATTCTGATTAAACTGGATTCAGAAATTTTGAGGAGATCCACCCTGGCATGCTCCTTATACACTCTGGCTGATGCTAATTAAACAAGCACTGTCACAAGGAAGTGGAGAAAGCTCAACATTTCACATGGGAACATCTATGAAGGGATTCTAGTGTAGTCTTTGGTTGAATTTGACTGAATTTCCTGTTTTGTTGGAAGATTTGGACATGAATTTTAGGTTTGTCTTACCCCCTGTCATCGTCTAATAAATAAAATTTCTCATTATTAGGAAAGTGCCAGACTTCAAGCAATCAAGTAAGGTAAGGTAATGTAAAGCTTTACTTTTTAAGAGTTTCTATCTGTAAGGATATCTTTCTTGCTAATTTAAAATTCATAATACCTGACTCTGAAGTAATAGATTCATGTGACTTTAAAAGTGAAAATATAGGGAGCCATGGAGATCACTCAGTAATCTAAGCGCCTTCCTAAGCAAGTACAATGATCCAGTTGGATCCCTGGCACCACATGCCTCACAAGCTCCACCCTGTAAGGTCTCTGAGCTAGCCACAGAATCCGGGCCTGGTGGCACATGGCTCTACTCCCAACACTGAGGAGGCTATAATGGGAGGAGCACTATGAATGTAATCTCTATAGTGAGACCCTGTACAAATACATAAATTTATGAAAACAAAAATAAAGATGCAAATATGTCTCATAATGATGACACTTGTAAGTCACTAAAAATCATAGAGTCTTTGCAGACGTTACTAATCTCAAGGAAAGTTTGTATTTCATATTTCATGTTAAAAGTATGGGGTACAATATTGCACTTATCAGACTTACTTCAATATATTTCCTTTAATTAAATATTTTTGTAAAGCTATGGTTTAAATATTTTATTCCCTTACATTGCGTGCAAATGTGCACAAATTACCCCTTCCTCCTAAAAAAAATCAAGAGAATATGTATACACACTACCTCAGTAAAAATGAAGCAAATCTAGCCAGACTTTAGATCAATATCATGACTCCTTTTATGTTTATTACATCTTTAACAGTTTATGTCTTCCTTCCTACTTGATTCACAAGATATTTTTGATGTATTTGCATTAATGAAGAAAAATACGTCAGCATCATCCTAATAATAGCAATAACAAGTACTCCTTTCTTAAATTACTAGAAATGTTATTCTTAAGTAAATACTAGTTATTTATATATAATTAAAATAAGGTGATCATACACATTTATTTATAATAATGAAAACACTGGAAATTTTGTGGGTTTTCTATTGTGCATTCATTATTTCCCTAGTGCGGTCAAATTTTATCTGAACATCTTCTAATTTCCTATGATGGAAAACACTCTGCATCTAAGCATATGCCACCACGTAATCTCTTAGGGTTTTTGATTTTGTAAACCAATACCTAACAATGTGAATTATAAATGATTATATTTTAAAAGAACTTTTTTACAATGAAAGTTATTTAAATGTTGAAAAAGTCAGTTCTCTCTTGTGTAATCTTAGGTGTGACTATAAAATTTAAACTCTCGTTTCATTACTGCTAATGCAAGTTGTATCATTATTTTTTTTCCCAGCAGGTATGGTATTTCATAACAACTTTATAAATACCACAGTTGGTTCTGAAATGTGCTTTCTATGATCCTTTCACAAACTAATGAATGAGTTTCTAAATATGTTAGCATCATGGTGTATATTTCTTAACAAAGAGGTTATAATTATAAAAAATAAAAATACAATGAATGTAATTTTGTCAACTAAATATGTTATGTGAAAGTAGGATTCTGCTAGTTTTTTTTTTTTTTTCTTCAGTACTGGAGATAGAATTCAGGACCCTGAGCTTGTCAGGCAGGCACTTAATCTACTGAACTATCTCTCCAGCCCCTAAGTTGTACTAGTTTTAGTAATGATAGCCAATAAGATTTAATTGAACAAATTTATTGTGCCTTATGCTAGATGAGAAATATATAAGGAAAAAGTATGGCACATCCATTGAGTTCACAGGACATATCTTTTACACAGCATAGATACGCTGTTTTAAACAGCATAAACAAAAATATTGATTTTAAGGCAGGATATGGTGGCACATATCTGTCATCTCAGCTACTTTGTAGATTTGTGTGTGTGTGTGTGTGTGTGTGTGTGTGCGTGTGTGTGTGTGCAGTATTTCACTAAGAAGCTCAGACTCATAGTGATCCTCCTATTTTCTGTCTCCCTGGTGCTAGGATTACAGATGTGCCCCACCATCCCTAGACTCCAGCCCAGCTAAGCATGCCCAGGGCAGGGCTAGCAGGGCATGAGGGACAAGGGTTTGAACCCTGGGCCCTGTGCTTAGTACACTGAGCGATCTTACTGTCTCTTACTCTGGAGACTGAGTAAAAGGATACAAGGTCAAGGCCTGTTTGACCAAGTTAGTCATATCCAGACTCAAAAATGCAAATAAATGAAACTCTTGGGGATTTACCTTAGTGTGACATTACTTGCCTGGTGTGTCAGATGACCTGTGTGCTAAGTCTGCAGTGCAAGAACTGTGAATAGAAGAAGGAAAAGGAGAAGTGAACTAGGAAAGGATAAAGTGAAAAAATGAATAAGAATAGGCAGATCTGATTCTTCCTTTCTGAAGTTTCTTCAGTTATTTACTATTGATTTTATAATTCTTGATACATATAACATGATATATATTTTTAATAATTTAGTAGTACTCATTTCCTTATTGGGTTATTAATATAAATTCTATTGTTTAACATTATAAAAATAATAATCAGGGTTTTGTCATTTAGGTTAATCTTAAAATATTTTGAGCTTTTTTAAAATTTTATTTATTTTGAAGAGTGAAAACAAATAGCAGAAATAAAGACAGAAGCAGAGTAACAGGACAGGCAAGATAGCGCAATAGACTAAACACGTGCCTGGCAGGCACAAGGTCCTGAGTTCAATCTCTGCTACCACAATAAATACATAGATAACTAAATATAAATAGAAGGAAACAGGATAACATACAATAATAGATATGTTACAGATTTTTTAAAACAGAAGCCTTTTTTTCAGCTATTTGACAGGGAAATATTTTACAGTAATTTTTCTGCTAGTACTAACATGATAAACGTAATATTTTAGTCTAAAGCTTGTTTCTATTTAAGAAAATCTAAATAAATAACTCAATATTACTTAGGGGCAATGATTACATTTTTCAGAGCCTTGTTAATTAATGTCATTTAAGGAAGGAATTCCTAAGTGCAAGTATATATTTTCTATATTTAGTATGTGGTTTATTTAATAATGACAAATGCCTGTTAAGTACTTACATGCCTTAGATAAGTTATTGGCATTGTTCTATAATTGTTTGAAAGTAATGAAGACTAAAATTTCTGTGTTTTGTTGTTGTTTGTTTGGTTTCATCTTGTAGTTGTCCTGGGGATCAAAGTCATCACCTTGCTTACTTGCCAACCAAGAGCTTCTGCCACTGAGTTGTCTCCCTGTGTCCTCTGGTTTTCTTTAAAGATTCAATTATTTTATATTCATTACATAAGAGGACAGTACTATCTCTCTTAACTTCATTTCCTTTAGAAAGGGTCATTATTTTAATTTCCCTATGTAGAGTTCTCAAGTTTCAGGGGCTAAATCTAGTTATTTGGGATGTGCTGAAAACTAATACATAAATAATAGATAAATTATCGTCTTAAATGCCTCCGGAGAATTCAGAAGTCATGAACTGTAGATTGCAGAGGAGAAGATAAAAATTAAATGGATGTCCTTGCCCAGGTATGCCAAAATACTGCAGACAGAATCTTAAAGATAGATAAGAGCTTAGATGGTATCTGGTAAAAACATTATTCTCCTACACAGAATGGTATCGCTGTGAGGGTGACTTTATTCAATTTCTCTGTGCTGAACAAAGATTTAATGTATGATCCACCTCCTCAGCAAGTTCCCACTCACGGTCAATTGCCGCCTGCCCACTTGTGTCCTTCCACAGCAGTGTGCTGCTGTGTATCCTCATTCTGCTCCCAGAATTTTTAACTACGTCCTGAGATACTGAAATTAATTTTCTGGTATTTTTATCCATCCATTATAAGTGTGCATGTATGTTTGTGTGTGTGTGTGTGTGTGTGTGTGTGTGTGTGTGTGTGTGTGTGTATATATATATATATATATTCTTATATAAAAGTAGTAAAGACTATAGAAAAATCCAATTTATTTTGCACTAGCCAGATTTTTTTTGTTTTTAAATACACATTTATTTGTTCTATACATATTTATTAATTTATTTTTCCATTTTTCATTTATGCATTTGGTACAGGATGTCACTATGCAGCTCGGACTCATAGTGCTCCTCCTGTTTTCAGCCTCCCCAATGCCGGGATTGCAGGCCTGAGCCACCCTCCTCGACTGGGTCACCAGCTCAGAACCTCCCAGGGACAGGGTTTGGACATCATGCAGCATCAAGGATCAAACCCTGGTCCTTGTGCTTACCAAAGCAGGTTCTTAGTCCACTGAGCTATCTGAAGTGCCTTGTTTTATGAATATGTAAAATGATGAAGAAATAAGATAAATATTAAGTAAACACGTTTATATATTACTTGTTTTGTATCTAAACTCAAATTTCAAGTACCTTATAAAACCTTACTGGGTTGATTAAAATCATAATTATTTTTATCTGCAATTCACTGAGTAACAATCTTTAAAAATATTCAATGATCTGTTAAGAAATTTCTTTTATGCCTTCTAAATCCTTAAGAAAATTATAAAAGTAAAAAGAACTACCAGATTTATTCCCATTCTATAAATTTCTTCTTTATTTTCATTTTTCTCCCATTCATTCACTATTATCACAATGGTTTTTGAAATTAGCTAGGTGTGTTACTTATAACTTTCTCCTGCCAAATTGTATATAGATGTGGTATTCTAATTCTTTTATATAATATCATTTTTCCAATGTTAATAAATTTACTTACTTAGCAAATAGATTCTCTAAAATGTATTTTGTTTCAGTTAACAAATTCCCTGTAGATTATATTATTTCTGATTATTTACTTCTGTAGACCAAAAATAACAGTCCTAGTAAAACTTCTATGAAATATAAATGGAGATACAATATATTTGCATGCACATTTTTAGAGAGAAAAATATCTCTTCTTCATCCATCTACAGTCTATTAGAAACACTCATATTGAAACCCAAGATAATAGTCACATATATACATTATTTTATGCCAGCTTTACATCACAGAGCAGCCTTCAAATGTGCAGACAGGAATGCACAAAAGACTCAAAGAAACATAAGCATAGAAGTATATGAAGGTTATACAGTGGCATGGAGTGTAACTGGATGACTGGGTTTTGATCTAATGGTAATGAAATGAAGGAATTTTGCAGTTTATTCTGTTCAAGATTTTTCTCTATATGCCTGTCTTCAGAGCACATACTTCCTTCTTCCAACTGTAGGATGAGCAGTTCTATAATGAGATTAATATTACTCACTAGTAAAGAAATTCAAAAACCTGATGGAGATTCTTAGGACCCTTGCCTTGACTATCTTATTTATATAAATATATGGTTCCGCCTCCGCCATATTTCCTAACTTTTCTCCTTTGCCTCTCTTCATTGTTTAAATGTTAGCTCTCACTTCCCATTTAACTGTGTTATACCTTTCCATTTTAATTTCTTCTCTTGAGTTCTTACACTAGGGGGACAATATGATATTTACACATGTGGGTCTGGTTTATTTCACTTATGAGTATATCTTCAAGTTTCATCCACTTATATGTGAAGGCTTCGAGTCTGCATCTTTTCCTCTGAATACGATGAAGACAACAATATGAATGCATTAATTATTGTAAATGTCCTACCAAACTGTTTTGAAACCCTTTCATTGTCATTTAAAATTAATAAAGATTATTAATAAATAAAATACAGACATAGAAACAGAAGTTCAGTGATTGGTAATCATAGTATGCCATCTTGAACGCATCATAAACACAGGGTGTTTCTTGGATGGCTGAGATGCAGGCCAGGAAACTGAGCAAGAGGACCTATGTTTTCTTTGAAGTCGTCAGTGTTGAAATCTGTGTATAGATAATTATTTTAATTTTCTATTCACATAGCAATGCATGACTCCTTTATTTCCTTAAGATGCTGTACCTAACCTCCTGTTTTATTGTTGAAAGTCAAATCTTCTTATTTATTTATATAAGTACTTGAAGTTGAGCTCAGCACCTTGTGCTTTGCTAGGCAGGTGCTATGCCACTGAGCTATCTCCCTAGTGGTATTTTCAAGTTCTAATCAAGACATTTGACAATAATGCAGTCCTGAAAATGCACTTTGTTCTTTTTAATACTAAACATGATACACAAATCACAAAGATTGCATTCTTTTGGAATGAAATTTAATGCCTAATCACTGAATATATCTCCATATTGCTATGATTTAAGAGGCAGGACCTAGATTTGTTAATCATGAATAAGAGTTTGTAACCTACAGTAATCATATCAAGATATTTACTCCTCTAAAAGAAGATCACTAGGAAAAAGTTAAAGTTAATGTCTTATTTAACCATATTACAAATAATGGGAAATATCCATAAAATACAATCACCAGCACAATTACAAAATTACAATCTCTCAAAAAAAAATTACAATCTCTCGGTCTCTCTGTCTCTCTGTTTCTCTGTCTCTCTCTCTCTCTCTTTCTCTCTCTCTCTCTCTCTCTCTCTCTCTCTCTCTCTCTCTCTCTCTCTCTCTCTCTCTCTGTCTTTTTTTTTTAAGTTTTTTCTCTGGTTTTCGTATTGGGAATGCTTGCTTCCAGGAATGAGTTAGTGAAAATGGCTCCCCTTTCAAATTCATTAAAACACTGCAGGAGTAGTGGTTTTAAATCTTCTATAAATTTCTCGTAAAACTCAAATGTGAATCTTTTAGGAAATGAGCTTCTCTGTATTAGTAAGTTTTAATTATATTTATAATTCCATTGACTGATATTGACTTACCCAGCAATTTCACATCTTCTTGATAGAGCTTTGATGATTCAGATGTTTCTAGGAATCTGTCCATATATTCCACATTTTCCATCACATGTATGTGAAGATTTTTCAACTAGGTATTGATAATATTCTGAATTTCCACAAGATTTCTCATGATTTGACTCCATTCCTTTTTGCTTGGATTTGAATCTTTCTTTCTTTCTTTCTTTCTTTCTTTCTTTCTTTCTTTCTTTCTTTCTTTCTTTCTTTCTTCCTTCCTTCCTTCCTTCCTTTCTTCATTCCTGTTTTTCTTTCTTTCCTTTCTTCCATCCGTCCATCTGTCTGTCTGTCTGTCTTCTGTCTGTCTCTCTTTACATAAATTTGTCTAGGGATCATAAATTTTATTCTTTCAAAGAAGCAATTTTTCAATGTATTAATTTTTGTATTTTTTTCTAAATATCTATTAAAGTTACTTATGCTGAGATCTTTCTCATTTCTTCCCTCCTTTAGACTTTGGGCTACACTTGCTCTATTTTTTCTTGAAGCTTGAGGTAAAGCATTAGGTTGTTTATTTACATTTGCTGTTTCCTGATGTGAGAATTCACCACTATAAATTTCCCTCTGAGGTCTTCTTTTGTTCCAGAATTTCTAGCAAATTTTATTTTCATTTTCATTTGACTATAGATATCGTCTAATTTCTTCTTCTTTTACTCATTGTGACACTTGGGTTATTTAGACAAGTAGGAAGATAGTAATTAATTTTCATATATTTGCAGAGGCTTTATTTATTCATTTATTTATTTATTTTAGTTTTTCTTGTTAGTAATTTCCAATTTATTTGAACCATTATCTGATAAACTATTTGACATGTTTCGATTCCTTTCAGTTACTCAAGCATGTTCTGTAGGCTTTTAGAGAACATCCTGTGTGAAGCTGAGAAGAGTGTGTATTCATACTGTTGGGTGGAACACAATGTGAAGTTCTAATAAATGCATATGTTCACACCTGTGGCTCATTTCTGTTATTTCTCTGCTGATTGTCTAGTTGATCTATGTCTTTCTGCCAGTGGAGTGCTACATTACAACTGTGTTGTTGCTCATTTGATTTTTTATATCTATTAATATTTGTTTTATAAAGTTATCTCCACCCATATTTGCTATAAGTACAAATACTTTTGTATCTTCATCTTGAAAATTTACCCTAGCAGGTATGCAGTGACCTTTATCTCTTTTGATAATTCTTGACATGAAATTCACATTATCTGAAAACATTATGACTACCTCAGCTTCTTTCTGAGGTAGTTTCTGAGTTGCGTCTGATGTATACAGCATATGATGGCTTTTCTTCTTGATCCACTCTGCCAGTCTGTTTCTCTTGATTGGTGAATTTAGACCATCTACACTAACAGTTAAAACTGATATGTATTAACTAGTCTTTATCATGTTATTTTGCTTCTTTGCTTCCCTAAATTTCCCCTCTATTTAATTGTTGACCTTGGTTAATGATTCTGTTCTATTAATTTCCTTGTTATTATGCACGTTCTATCTTCTAGAATATTTTTCAGTAATTGTATAATTTTGGTTTGGTGGTCATTAGTTTCCTAATACATTTTTTGTCATGGAAATATATTATTTCTCCATTACTTTGAATGAGAGTTCTGCATGGCACATCATTCTGGGTTGGACATTTTTTTTCCAGGACTTCAAATACTTAATTCCAAACTTTTCTATCCTTTACAGTTTCTGTTGATAAGTCTGCTGTGATTCTGGTTTGCTTTCTTTTATGTGTGATGCATTTCCTTTGTCTAACAGTTTTTAATAGTTTGTTCCTGTGCTTTATTTCTAGTATCTTAACTACTAGATGTCTGAGTGTAGATTTGTTTAACTTATTGCTAATTAGAGTTCTACATGCCTCATTTAAGCATCTGCAAATTTCCTTTCCATATTTGGGAAATTCTCTGACATTAATCTCCAAAATAGAACTTTTATGTCATTTGTGTTGAATCCTGCCATTTTATTGGCATGTACTTTGTCTTATATTGTTTTTCATTTCAACATCTTATACGTGTTTGTTATTTTCTGCTTCCTTGTTCCTTGCAACAGAACTTTGCTTTTGAAATCACAAGCTGCAATCCTGTCTTCAAGGTCTGAATGTCTACCTTCAGTTTCATTCAAGTGGTTTTTCCAGATTTCAGTGAAATTTTTTATTTCATGGATATCTCTTTGTATGTGTTTCTTACATTCCAGTTTATTCCACATTTCTTTTAAAACATTTTTTTATTATTTTTAAACTTTAATTTTACCTTATGGAGAGCTCAGCCTGTCTTGGTGTGGGGCTGGTGCAGCACGTGGTGCCAGGGGTCAAACTGAGGTCCCTGTAGTTGCCTAAGCTGGCCTAAGCAGGTGCTTTAGACCATCGAGCTAACTCGCCTGCCCCTTTTCTTATCTTTCTCATTCAAGGTTTTTATTACATCATTGTTCTATGCTTCTATACTTTTGCCATGTCTCTTTTCGATACATTGAGCGACTTTTATGATTCCTTTTATTACAGCCAGCTCAGCCTGCCCTAGGGATAGAGCTGGCATAGCATGTGGTCCTGGGGATCAAACCACAATCCTTGGGGTAGCCTAAGCTTTCCTAAGTGAGTCCTTTATGTCAATGAGCCATCTTCATTGCCCCGCTTTTATGATTTTTTTTTTTTTTTTTCCTGAGAGACTTTTTCCGATCTGGTATTTTTGCATAGCCTGGTGAAGTTGTGTCTTTAGTGTATTATTTCTGAAATTTCAGTTGGTGACTTTAAAGTTTTTCTACGTCAACATCTCCTAGACTTGTTCTGGGTTGGCTAGCAGTCTGGGATTCGTTTTTGTTTTCATCTTGACATTTTAAAGACTACCAAACCGTGAGTAGGTTCTCTCCTTTGCATTTCTGTTGGATAATATAGGAGATTATTTGAAATCAGCAGCATTTAGACTGTGTCGAGCAAAATTTGATGATAAAAGATAAAAGTAAATTTACAGAAAAGGTAAAAATATGATCTATTATTTTATCTTTTTTTTTTTTCTTGTTCCAGAACTTTTGTTTGTTTGTTTATTTATTTTTATGGCCGGCTCAGCCGGCCCTGAGGGCAGGGCTGGTGTAGCATGTGGTGCCGGGGATCAAACTGCGGTCCCCGCAGTTGCCCAAGCTTTTCCTAAGCAGGCACATTAGACCACTGAGCCATCCCGAAATAAAAAATTCTAGGCTCTCACTTTAAGGAATTAATAGAATTTTTATGATGCTAGAGATGTAGCCAATGAAGTTTCTCTATAGTGAGAGAAATAAGTCTTCTTAATGTGAGAAAGGGAGATGACACACAAGGTACTTTTATGAAAATATCTCTGGGTTTTAGAGGAAAGGATGTAGTAGTTACCAGAAATTCCCAGTTGTAATTAAATATGCAATAGGCAGATAAAAATAATCTACTTTCAAGATTAAAATTTGAAATTCCAGTGTTAACATCTAGATCCAGTGTTTAGAACAGTTGCCAATATCCAGATAATAAATACACATGCTGTGTTTAGGACATGTGTTGATTGTCATTTACATATGTAATTGTCATTATGTAGATGAATAACTTAATAGAAATATGAAAACATTAAAAGGAAAAGAATAATATGAAAATAAATGAAATGTCAGTGTTAGACATCAAACAAATTATATCTATACATTAATGGTGGGGACCAGAAAGATAGCTCAGTGAACTAAATGCCTGCTTAGGCAATTGCAGAGACCGAAGTCTGATCCCTGGCACCACATGCCTTGCTAGCTCCACCTCCAAACATGCTGAGTGGGCCATGGAGACTGGTCATGGTGGTGAGGACTATAATTCCAGCACTGAGGAACCTAAAAACAGGAAGATCACTTGGCATCTGAACTGTGTTGCAATACCCTCTACCAAATATATTAGAAACAAAAGCAAACAAGTAAATATATTTATGGCCATATTATGCAACTTCAAGATGATATTAAATGAGATTAACCCTATTGATCCCATACTTGAAAATACCTTGGAGAATGGAACTAAAGTTTTTTAGAAGTGCATTTGTAATTGTTTTCCTCACTCGACATATATTTCTTCTGTTGAAAATGTATATGCATTGCAAGAAAAATATAAAAATAGGCACAAAATTATATGTCTAGTCAGGTTTGGTGGTCCATGCCAAGTATACCAGCACTTAGCATGCTGAGGCAGGAGAATTGCTGTGAGGGAATACTTGAGGTCAGACAGAACTATATAGTAAGAACCAGTCCCAAACAAATAAAACTCTAACAAATAAGCATGTATAAGTCATTAAATATTTCTCTTCATCCCTTTTCATTGATGCTATAAGTGAAACTATTGTCACTAAAAATAGAAAAAGAATGCAACATGAAAATTATTCTAAACTGAACCTGAAAGAAATATAAGTTGGTACAGTACTAGTACAAAAACAATTCTAGGTTCAGAAATTATCAATGTTAGGTAAGAGAGAATGCAAATATAGAAACTAATATTTTTCCTAACATTCCTTTTTTCCAATTTTCTTTATTAATTTGTGTGGAAAAAATTTTAAATTATACGTATCTGCACAGAGTTACAACAATGCAGAAGATTCTCATTGCATTTAACATTGTATATTCTGATATCATTGAGTAAATTATTTCTGTCCGTGCCATAAAATTTAGATTAACTGCAAATATAGCTATATTATTAAAAAGTAGATAGAGTCAAACTCTAAAATACCTATCAAGTTATAGTACAAAATATAATGCCTATAATACTTCTCATTATTATCAGCTCACTGGATAAGCACAACATGCATTAAGGCAGAATTCCAGACCAGTGCAGGTAATACTGAAGGCCAAATGTGCAAAATAAAGGCAAAGGAAGATTGCTGAATGGATGAAAGATATGCTCAAAAAAATATATTTATTCCCCATCAACAATATCATCATCTGAAGTTTATGTAACTACATCAAAGCAAGAGATTACTCATAACTCTTCTAGATTTTTTTTTCTCCCCAATCTGGAGATTAGAGTTAAGAGTTTTCACTGTTGAAGGTGTCTCACTGGAGAAATGGTAGGAGTAATCTGATATAAGTGTTTGGTCAAAAGTTTGGGTTGTTAATCTGGTGACAGTATTGTAGATGAGAGAAATGAAGTAGGGGGCTACTGTGAGTATTACTGTAAGCTCTGCAAGGGGTCCTATAAGAGGAATGAGTCAAGGGATGACAATGTTTTATATACCGAGGTGCCACACAGAAACAGTTGTGTGCCCACTTGTGTTGTTTGTCTGGAAGTGTGTTCACTGAAATAAGTTTGGTGCAAGGGAATTTGTGAGGTTATGGGAAGATGAGAGTTGAAAAAATGTATATCAGTGACTAAAGGCCTTTAAAAGGAGGTGCAGTGTGTGCTGCTGGGTATATCCAGGATGAATGTGAGATCAGGCCTTGGAACAGACATGCATAGTCAACAGTTTGTGAAGTCAGTGCTCTGACTTAGGAGTATTCTTGGGGCAAGGAAGTTTGACAAGGTGACTATTTTTTTTAATATTTTTGTCTTTTGAGATAGGGTCTCACTATGCAGTTCAGCCTGGCCTTGAGCTCACTTTTGTAGCTCAAGTTGGTATTGAACTCACATGGATCTTCTTGTCTGAGTCTCTCAAGTGCTGGAATTACAGGAGTACACTACTGCACACGGAAAGATGACAATCTATGCTAATGTAATAGTTAGAACAAAGTATTTCATTCAGGACAAGAAGGTTGAAGAGACAGTGAGTGCTGAGTTTGAATCCCCTCTGATGTTTGGAGGCTATTTATTTGGTATTGAGGAAGTCAAGGAAAAGCTGTGGGATCTCTGAGGCACACCAATGTAAGAATAGCATGTGTGGTTCAAGTGTCAGTGGAAGTATTTGAGAGTATGAGGTTGACAAGTGTCTGGAGTCAGCAGGGAATGGATTTGTCCGAAGATGTCATGTAACTCAACAACCAAAACCCACTATGGAGACTGTAGATCTAATGTAGCAACTTTAGAACTCAGGAAAAACACTATATGCAATATATGTAATATCCCTGTTGGCAGTAAACACGCTTTTTTTTTTTTTTTAATTGAGATGTCTTGCAAGATTTGAGAATGTGACAAAGATACCTTGATGTGGGCCCCAAGCTCTGTTGTTTCTCTTCAGTGGCAAGACCAAGCAGGTCGAGTATTGATGGATCTGGTTGTTACAAGTTGTTCTGTGAGGGCAGAAGACCCTCTGCCATGTGGCTGAGGGGCAAGAGACAGTGAGCGAAAGCAGCAGGCTCAACTTGAAAGGGCAGGTACAAGGGCAGTCACATTTCAAGTGACTTTTACCTTGTAGATAGAACCAGGACCCAGTGGTAGCTGCAGACTGGGGCAAGGTCATGCCCACTGTCTTCCTTTGTTGTTCTTGCCAGGAAAAGTTCAGGTGGCAGCATTGTTTAGGCTCAGCAATACCTTGTTAAGGTCGTACTTTGAGGGGTGTGCTGAGAGGCACAGTGAAAAGTTGGTATTTATTTATACTTAATGTTGGTCTCTATTGTTGAAGACAATCAAAGTCAAATTCAATAAGTTTCCTTTTGGGGTTTTGAGGCTGGGATTTGTCTTTTTAGCTTACCATGAATATCAAGAGCAGATAGGGATACAAAATGGAATTAATAACAGTTTTGTTTTTTTTTTTCTTCAGGAGAACCTGGGTCTATTTTGGTATACTTAGTTTCAAGCAACATGCTTGATGATTAGTAATTTTTTTTTGTCTTTTTGAGACAGTATATCACTATGCCATTCAGACTAGCCTTGAGCTCATTTTTGCATCCCAGGATGGTCTCATGCTCACATCAATCCTCCTGCCTCAGCCTCACAAGTGTTGGGATTACAGGTGTTCATCACCATACCAGGCAGAGCATTTTAACTGAGTGTTAAGCACCTTTAATATAAAGTGTGACCAGAGAACTTATTTCTTATCAACCATAGATGCTTTAGAAGTTAAAAATTCCTGTAGAATGTTAAGAGATAGTAGTTAAACTTTTACAGAGAACATTTGACACCAACGATCATATATAATATTTCAGTATAACATCAGAATAGATATTGAAATTCTCATTTTGTTTTGGCACCTCTGAATATAATAGCACATGCACAGGATATATACTGTATAAATATTTGTTAGAAAATTATCACTTGACTGATCATCTTATGTTAGGTTTTAATGTTTGGAAAAATTCTGTCTTTTAACTGATGACCAAATTTTTGAGAATGCTTTATATGGAGATTACTGGGGATACTCCACTGATGAAAAAACGTTAGCTATGTCTCTATCCACCAACCAAGAGTCCCATGCAACAATCTTTTCCCATTTGAATTATTTATGTGTAATTATAAATAATTGTATATCATTTAAACCAACTGAATAAGCTTGTTTTTAAGACCATATTTTTAAAAATCTCAAATAAAACAGAAGACCAGCTATTGATAGAATGACTGAAAAACATTTATGTGACACATGTGACCCTCTTTATAAAATCAGAGTGAACTCAAATATATTTCTGGCCAGGTTAAAGTATGATGGCCTTTTACTTTGCAATTATGAGAGACACTCATCTGAACTTCTGCAGATCAATTAGCAGAGATCTCTTATAAGAAAAATTTGAAAGTGTAAAATTCTCTTATTTATAGTTACCCAGTTTGAGCAGGAGCAAGCAAACTGAGCAGAGTCTAAGGATTAGGCATAGTTCAATATGGGATCACTGACAAATCTCAAGCCTTGGACTTGCAGACTAGCAAGAAGGCTGTAAGTGGTGGGGGAAGCTATGACTTAGAGTGTCATTCTGTGGCTGTAACAGGAGACCCTCTGCCATGTGGCTGAGGGGCAAGAGATAGTGAGCGAAAGCAGCAGGCTCAACTTGAAAGGGCAGGTACATGGGTTGTTCTCCCATTGTCAGCTTGATAACAGAGGAAGGAACACAGGTCTTTAGCAGGGAAAATGCATTGTCAGTTATTTTTGTATCACGTTTGGTCCCAAAGTGAGAAACATGAAGGAAAAAAGAAGTCTATGGCTCTAAGTTGGAAGTGGCTAAGAATGTGAGGATGCAGGAACTTCTGGCCATGGCAGTTGTGAGAATAGTGGGGTGGGTTGCAAGTGGGAGCAAAGAACAATTAAGGTACTTCCCCAGCTTCTGAAAGTTGAGAGGTGGGAGAGTGAAATAGCACCTGTCATGAGAGGGGCTGGTGCAGCAGTGCAGATGGTGGTGGCTCTGGTGGTGGAGGTAGCAGCAGCTACAGTGAGGAGTGGGTGCTCTGGAGGCTGCAGCTCTGTGGTATGGAGCATACGGCCAGGTAGAGCTCAGGATGATTGCAGAGAGAAAAAGAAAGCAAGGACATAGGGGACCTCGGACTATTTGTCGTTGTGGTGACAAAAGTTATCTAAATTAATGAAAGTGTCATAATCAAGAGTTGGAAGAGTGCCTAGAGTCCCATTGTTCAACTTGTATTATTACCAGGCTCTTTGGCAGAGGAAAATTAGGCATTTGACTTTTAGGTCATGATAGCAAAGGGACAGAGTACAGAAAGCAAAAGCTAATGGAGCCTGAAGGCAATGATCCTGTTGTGGAATTCCCAAAAGGCAGAAGGGGCCAAGGCCCACTGAGCAGACATTCCCATTGGAGAGGAGGCTGAGTAGCAAGAAGGAGAAGCTCACTGTGTTGCCACATCTTTACCAGAGCAGGGTGGGGTCATTGGCCTAGAGTCATAGAGCTGTGAGCTGAGCCCTGCAAACTGGAGATAGTTGCCCACAGGAGGAAGCTGGAATGGAATAGAAAATGAAAGAGCAAGCAGAGGAGAATATCAGCACAGGAGAAATCCTGGAAGGAACTTTGAAGTCATTCAGAATCTATCCATTCCAGGTCTGAGTTGAAGGAGTCACAGGGAAGAGAGTTGGAATGAGAGGTGTGAGTCATCCAGAACAACATTTATCTTCAAGGTGCGTGGAGAAGGAAAGAAAATATACGTGTATAGAAAGTGATCTCTTCTCGGTTTAAGTTGGGGAGGGTGCTATGATGTCCAGAGTCCCAAGGCAGAAGTGGCTCTCATTTATCTTCCCCTCAAATAAGATGGACAGTGGGAGAGGTTTGTGTTTTAAGATGAGCTGAATGAGGAATACTCACGATTTTAGGTGTCATGGGTGGTGATGTAATCAAGGGAGGACCAAGGCTCATGCTCTGCACAAAAAAGCCAGCAGCAGACTGGGGCAAGGCCCTGGTCAGTAGGGTTTGACAAAAGCCTTGTCGTTTCTCCCAGGATTTTAGCACCAAATGTTAGGTATAAACACACATAATTAACCACACTGGGCATTCTGATACTAGTAGAAGATTTATTCAGGGCAACAAGCAGGCTGACTGTTTAGCAGACCAAGACAGAAGGATTTTAAGGTGCTAAGGCCTTCAGTGGGAGGCAAGATTATGGGGTGGAATAGTCAAGGGACAGCTAAACTTGGTAGGACTCCCTGACCTACAGGGGAACTTCAGATGTTAAACAAGGAGAGTTTCTGCGGTTGCTTGCCCAGGTCAAAGTCAAGGTAGACTTGTTCTGCAGTTTTTAGCTTGGCTCTGCATGGGGCCAGTAGGTAAAGAGTTCCAGGACAAAGTGCTTGGGAAACTTTGAATCCTGATTTATCAATGATCACTTAAGGAAAGCTTCAACCCTCCCTTAACAATATGTGACATCAGAAACTCAAATATTTCTCCAGACAATTAAAAATTGAGAGCTGGAGAGATACTGCAGTAGAATAAGCACATGCCTGGAAAGCATAGGGTCCTGAGTTCAATTCCTAGTACTGAAAAAAAAAAAAAAAAGATTTTATTTATTTATTTATTTGTTTGTTTGTTTGTTTGTTTATTTTTGGTCCTTTTTTTGAGACAGGGTCTCTCTATGCAGTTCAGGCTGGCCTTGAGCTCACTTTTGTAGCCCAGGCTGGTCTCGAACTCACACCAATCCTCCTGCCTCAGCCTCCCAAGTGCTGGGATTACAGACGTGCGCCACCATGCCCAGCTTTGAATTTTTATTTTTTTTTTAAAAATTGTACATCTTTGGAATGTATGTTGTTTATAGTCCTTGGTGTAAAATTAGTACATATACAAAGCACACATTAATTCCACCTTTTATTTGCCTTCTCCTGCCTTTGCCCTACCTTGATCTCTTTCTCATTTAAGGAGCTCTCACTCTACTTTCTATTATCTTTTATTTTGCCTTTTATTTGTAATTTGTTTACCTCATGTAATAGAAACTATGCTATATTTATTCGTGAGTATTGATTTTATTTCAACATCATGGTTTCAAGAAATATCAACAGATAAATGAATAAAGGAAATATAGCATTTGCACACTATGTAGTACTACCTTGTCATAAAGAGAGATAAACTTGACTCATTTACAGATTTGTTAATCCTTGACTCCAGAACTGCCTAATGAAAAAGAATGATACCTTTAAATATACTAAAATAAGACTTGCCAGTTGAGTTATACTATGAGCAAAAACACAGTAAACTTATTTGAGTTATTTTTGAAATTAATTTTGGGTCTCATGTTTTATTTTTAAATGAGAACAAAAATAGAAATGATGTAAAATTTCACTAAGTGATAATTCAACAATGGTTGTTATATATAGTTGTCTTCAAATTAGTTGCTCAGATCATCAAATCAGAGCATGCAAAACAGGCCATAAAATTAAAAATAGAAAAAAAGTTTAATTGTTAATATTTCTTTCACTAGACCAGTATAAATCACCAGTACATTTGGCATTGGCATAGATATCTTGTGTATATATAATATATATTTTCCCCTTTTTCTTTCTCCTATCCTTTATTCTAGTTCCTTCTCTTTGAGCAGTCTGTCTCTTTCACAATATGTATTGTACCTTTCAGATTTTACTTGCAATTTCAGTTTTTTTCTTCTAGTGAGATAATATAATATTTACACATGTGAGTATGATTTATTTCACTTAAATATGTAGCCTCTAGCTGCATCCATTTACCTATGAAAGCCTTGAGTTTATCTTTCTTTATAGCCAAGTAATACTCTACTGTATAAAAGTGCCACATTTGTTAGTCCTCCGGTAGATACACATTTAGCTGATTTCAAAGATTTAGCTATGCGTAATGGCGCTGCTGTAACATGGGTGCACATATATCACTGTAGTACAGTGATTTCAGTTTTTCTGGAAAATACTCAGGATTTCCGCAATGGTTGTACCAGCCTAGAACAAATAGCCATCATCAGGAAGTCAACCATTAACACATGCTGGAGGTGCTATGGAAAAGAAGAAATGCTTCTACACTGTTGGGGGGCATGTAGACTTACAGTACAACTATTTGCAGAACAACCGAAAAAGTTGTTGCTGGGCTGGCCAAATAGTTCATCAGGTTAAAGTAACTGCAAGCAGGCTTAGGGAACCCAAGTTCAATTCCCTATTCTGCCATGCAGGCCCTGCACACTAAGATGGCTACTGAGACAGGGCATGGTGGTACATGCCTGTAATCCTAGCTCTTGTGAGGGCCTAAACAGGCAATGAGTAGGAGTCTGATCTAGTAGTGAGACACTAAACACCATGTAGGCCCTTCCAAAAAGAAATTGTTGGTTTCTCTGCAAAACAATCTTAAATCTCAAGACTACTATTGGATTCTTTTGGAGCCTAGACATTTGTACAATTTTCTCACTCACACTACAAGGTCAGAACAAAGCTGATGGTGTGTAGCAAAGAAATAACTGCATATCATATTTCTGCTCTAAAATTTGCCATGTTTGAGTTCACTATTTTTTGGCATTTGAAGTACTCTTTTATGTGTGTAGTTATTTTCAAAGTAGGAAGGAAAGAATATGAGAGAGAGAGAGAGAGAGAGAGAGAGAGAGAGAAGAAAAAAATTAAAAATTTGCCTGCTTATCACAGGTGCTTGCAGAACTTATACTGCAAGTGAATGTTTCACTTTCAGTAATGCTCAGTAATATTTCAATGATGATAAAATATTTACTGTCATACAATTTGTTATTATGTTTTCTTATTTTCTATTCATTTCAGTGAAAAAATGATAAAATTGCAATGAAATAATTTGTAACTGTAGAACAATAACAATAATTAATAGATTGCATATTGTTATCTTCATAGTAGTTATTCAGAAGACAAGATGCAGTTGTGATATCATTGTCTAAACAATATGTCAAACCCTTTTTTCTCAATGACCTAAGTTAAAGTAGCTGTATATCTATCGTATTTTAGGTATACATGTATAACCAAATACATATACATATGCATATGTATTTAGTTATAGCTCAGAGTCTAAATAAACTATAATTTTTAATACTTTTTTCTTCTTAATATAAGTTTTCTGAGTGTAAGCCAAAATACAAGATACAACATGTCAATAGATATTTGAATGACAGATCTCAGATTACTTGCTATTCAATACTCAGTAAATAAACTTCGAACTGTTTCTTTCTAAATTGTCCTGAATATTAATGGATTAATATTATTTTTTTCTATGAAAAACATGTACCATCTGTTAACTTGGAGCACATATGTTAGATATTCTAATGGAGAATTGAGTGAGCACAAAGGCCATGATAACATAGGGATAAAACAGAACAAAAGCAGAATATTATACAAACTAAAATGAGTGAAAGAAACCAAGACTTCAGCTGTGTTAAGTAGAATAATGGACACATAAATTTGTCCATATCCTAATTTTCAGAACCTGTGGATATAGCAAAATGAACTAAGCTTTCAAGTGGAATTAAGTTTGCAAAATAATTGTGTTTATAAAGAGAATGTCATATGAAATTATATATTTTAGCCGGGCGTGGTGGCGTATGCCTGTAATCCCAGCACCTGGGAGGCGGAGGCAGGAGGATCGGTGCGAGTTCGAGACCAGCCTGGGCTACAAAAGTGAGCTCAAGGTCAGCCTCAACTGCATAGTGAGACCCTGTCTCAAAAAGACAAAAAAAAAAAAAAAAAAAAAATTATATATCTTGATTCAATATAAACATGAAGTGTATTTAATTGAACAAAAGGGCCTAAAGAGTAGCTCAATGTCAATGATGTGAATTAAGCTGAAAGGAGTTGCTAATTTTGAAGACAGATGATGAAAATCTTATTCCAAGGAACATAACTGCTCTATAGATTACGCAAGAAAAGAGCTCTTCCCGGGAGATTCCTGTTGGAATTAGCAATATCCATGTGTCAATTTTAGCCTAATTAGGCTCATTTTGAAATTTTGGCCCCTAGAAACTATTAAAAAAAAAAAAACCTTCATTTGTTTTGTTTTAATTCACACTACTACAGTATTTTTATACTATTCAAGGAAACCACTGGGTTAAAAAAAAATCTTGCTTATGAGTTTGTAATACAAAAAAAAAAAAAATTGTCCAATCAGTTATGCTGTTCCTGTCATTGTTTGTGATAATCAAGCTTAGATTTATTATTTATTTTTTATTTGTTCCCTCTTTTCACATCCTCATCTTACAAATTTCCAAGGTAGATAACCTTAATTGATCTCAATATCATTTTATTCCTCTTAAGGACTTTGTGGCAGACTTTTAACTGGTGGTCACTTTATTAAACCTAGCCAAATTAAACTAGTATGGTGCTGGGTGCAGGAGAGCAACCTGAGGGATATTGCCAGAAGCATAAGCGGCAAAACTAAAGAATCTTTCAAAAATACTGTTTTGAAAGCTGATTCTAGAAGCTGCTTAAACTATTGGAAGCTGCTGGTTCTCTTGGGCTGTTCTGCTGGAGGATCTTGTCATGCTCTTTCACGATAAACTTTGGATGAACTTTGGTCCTCATCTTGAGCCTAGCTTTCTGGCTCAGAGGGGAAGATAGTGCACTCCTCAACCCCATGGAGAAACTTGTGGCATTGGCTTTCCTGACAGGACTTGACTTTCCTCATCACTGGAGGAGCTTGGGACCTCGCTGTCACTGAAGATGACTCTGGTACTTTTGGAAAAGCTCTGGTGCTTACCTTGAGGGTCACATCCTGGCTCAGTTCAGATTCTTCAGGTTATTAACACAGCTCTTTCATTCCACTGGCATGGTTATGTTGCTTTTTATCACAGAGGCATTTGACAGAATTAATTATCATACTTAATCAATTGATTTTGAGTTATTCAAAATGAAGGAGTAAGAGATCCTTCTGCTGCCTTTGAGGGTGGAACCTCCTATGATATGAAGAAAAAGGCAAGTGATAAGGAACCCAGGGGTGACTAGAAGTTCACATCAGCCTTAAAGGAGAGCTCAGAAAAACACTTAGTCTTCCACTTCATAGGCAACAATATGGAGACATTACTTATAATGATAGAGCACTGAAGTGAGCCTACACCTTAGATGCTATCAAAGCTTGTACATAGATTGCACTAATAGATGACAAGTAAGCAAGCAAAAATGTCAACACTTGTATTTCAGGAAAACTGAAAAAATCTATCTTTGCTACTTGAAGCTGCTATATTGGTGATAATTTATTGTGCATATACAAAAGTAATACACTCATAGAATTTTCTTAACATACCTTTCCTGGATTGTTTACTTCCGTTTTTTAGCATAGATAGGTAGACAGATAGTTAGATAGATAGATAGATAGATAGATAGATAGATAGATAGATAGATATTGAAAAAGCCAGAAAGGTGATGAATGTAAAATTTCCATTTAAGTCAGGCATGGTGGCGGAAGCTGAGGCAGGAGGATCGGTGCAAGTTCGAGACCAGCCTGGGCTACAAAAGTGAGCTCAAGGCCAGCTTCAACTGCATAGTGAGACCCTGTCTCAAAAAGACAAAAAAAAATTTTTAAAGTAAAATTTCCATTTGTTTACACCTTAATTATTTCATGGTAATTTGCAGTCTCTCCAATAATGTTGTATTCTCATTGGTTTACTACTATTCTCCATGCAATTTGTAACACTTTCCACTTCTCTCTTCTGATAATGTTGTAGTCTTTACTCTGCAGGTCAGGGTATCTATGTGAACATCCTGAAGGTTACTGATTATGATTCATCCCAATTTATGTTTGTTAGAACTAAGGAACTACTCACACATTATGTTTGGGCAAGAAATTTTCCTCCTGCAAGATGTACCTGATCTAAAACTCCATTGAGCAATTTGCCTCCTTAAGGCTCCACCCTACTCTGCATACCACAGTTATATTTTGATGTTTTAAATTAGTCTTAGTTTAGTTCTGCTACCCAGTATTCACAAGAACACATACTTCTTTTGTTTTTCCAATGGACAGTCAGTCTGTATAATTTTATATATGCCTTTGGCTAAGTTTGAGAGACAGATTAACCATATAAATTTTGGGGACTTGTACTAAAGATTTTCCTCAAAGGGACCTGGCCTTCCCTTTACTCAGTAGCTTGCAGATCTTTCACCTGGTGCAAATCGAGGAACTGAAGAATCATGACTGCTTTAGAGACTGAAGTTAGATTTTTTTTATTAACTTCATTAGTGCCTTTCCACTTGCAGAAATGACACCAGGATTTATTTGCATGTCCACCGATT
Source organism: Myocastor coypus (assembly GCA_004027025.1). Lineage (NCBI taxonomy): Eukaryota > Metazoa > Chordata > Mammalia > Rodentia > Myocastoridae > Myocastor > Myocastor coypus. Next base: position 65,274 of record PVJA010003487.1, on the reverse strand, counting down.
TCTCTTGTAGGAACACCATGGATAACTAGGCAGTGTCATAGGTCTTTACAACCCAGACTGTGCAGACAATTTCTTTGATTCTACTGTTCATTATACCAATGGTATTTGCCTTACCTTTGGTAATTAAGTGCTGTCACTTAGCCTCTGCTGCCCTATCATCCAATTACTGCCACTGCGTTTGAAGATATGGCTCAAAGGTAGCAGTTTCCACTATATTTTCTGACCTGAAGAGAAGACCAGGGAAGCCATCCACGACACTGGGAACCCTTTGCAATACATTTCTCATTTGTGGTAAAAGGTGTGTTTTCCTAGAATGTAGGAAAAAGACATGGATGACAAATCTAATCGAGCATTCCAATCTCCCTGAGGCTTTGGTATACATCTTCTGCAGTATATTAAGGAAGCTATGATGATTCAATATCTTTAGGATGAGCAATTGTTTCATAGTTAATGTCCCCCCCAATCAAGCTATTGCGCACCTTTCTAACCCTTCCAACTGCAACTCTAAATTGAAAGTCTCATAGCAATGCAGTATGTCATATTCAAATTCATATTCCTTCTATCTGCATAAGTTGGAAAAAATCATAAAATTCTTCTGCAACATAGGATATTTGACATTGAGTCACGCTTTGTGCATCAAGTTTCATGCAGTTATAGAGTTCACTTATAAGACCAGAAATCAAAAAACGGCAAGTCTTAGTCCTAAAAATACTTGCAAGGTTTTGCAAGGTCTTAAGAGGACATCAGTTGAGGAAGGGTGACCTTTCTTGTGCAAAGGCTTTGTAAACATTATAATTCTAATATACGAAAATAAGAGCTTCTCCAGTATCCATTCCCATTTTCAGGCCAGTCAATGTTATGTCGTCAAGAGTGTAAATCATACAAGGCTAAATATTCCTTTTGCCTTGCAGTTGTGTCACTTTCAGGATGGGTCTCCAAGTTTTGTTTTCAGAAATCTTATTTCTGTGGCTATAGAAGTTCTGTCTTCTTTCTTGGCAAGCATGGAAGTTTCTAGGTCATGCATGCCTTGAATTTGAAGCTCCATATTTACTCCTTTCTTTGTGTACTTTGTGGAGCACTGTGAGGGGCAAGGAGCCAAGTACATCTTACTCATTAGCTTGAACAACTGTGTTGTAAGAAATCAAATACACAGGCACCAGACACTGGGAATCTATTCACATATAGCTATTAGAATAAGAATATCTAATAGTGATAATTTATATATTTCTATTGCCATCAGTGCCTCCTTACCAGTGAACAAAGAATAATTACGTCAACAGATCAGATTAGTAAATCACTTCCACAGATCTTAGCATGAATTCATAAAGTCTTACTTTTAACATTCTTTTATTTTACTGCTCCTTTCAGTAAAAAAAAAAAAAAAAAAAAAAAAAAAAAAAAAAAAAAAAAAAAAAAAAAAAAAAAAAAAAAAAAAAAAAAAAAAAAAAAAAAAAAAAAAAAAAAAAAAAAAAAAAAAAAAAAAAAAAAAAAAAACCTCTAGTGGTTAAGATTCTTCTGGAGAAACAGAGCCAATAGGATATAAATAGATATAGATAAAATTGTAAATATGCACATGCAGATTTATGGTAAGCAACTGCCTCACCCATAAATAAGAGCAAGTCCAAATTCTTTTGGAAAAGCTGGCAGTCCAAAACATCAGGAAACAGTTTCTGCCTAGAATGTGAAGTCACATGAGAACTGTTCAGGAGGCAGAACAATCAGGTGAGATTTCAGGGTTAGTCTTGTAGAAGAGTTCCATTTTCCTAGGAAACTTCATTTTTTTCTTAATGCGAATTTCTACCTGTATTTTTGAGAATAAACCTTTTTATTTAAAGTCAGTTGACTAGAAGCATTTATCACATCTATAAAATATCTTTACTTGAAAACATATGCTAATATTTGACCAACTGTGTGTCATATCCAAGTAATGTCAATGGATAAAATTTAACCATGAGATTTGGCAAAACATTTCCATCATATTTAAAAAATACATTCTAGAAAGGAACGTTCATTTTTCCTTCCAATTCATCACTGTAATAGTGCCAGAACCTTTTCCTTGGTGTGTAACCTCTCTTCTCATTCATGCTTTCCTTAGCCAACTCCCATCCAACTCTTCAAAACTAACTCTCATTCTAACCCCCAAGAGAAATAATGACAGAAGACAAAACATGATAAGCATGGGGTGGTAGGGGAATATAAATAAGATTACAAGCCGGGTGTGGTGGCTCACGCCTGCAATCCCAGCACACGGGAGGCTGAGGCAGGAGGATCTGTGAGAGTTCGAGACCAGCCTGGGCTACAAAAGTGAGCTCAACGCCAGCCTGAACTGCGTAACAAGACCCTGTCTCAAAAAGACAAAATAATAATAATAATAATAATAATAATAATAATAATAACATAAATAAACAAGATTACAATTTTTAAAATAGTTTATTGTGTAGGGCCTGGGAGATAGCTCAGTGGAATAAGTGCATTCCTGACAAGTTCAAGATTGTGAGTTCAATCTCCGATACCACCAAAAAAGAAAAGAAAACAAAACAAAAATAGCTTATTGAGCAAGTTTGACACACAATCAATTGCTCATACTATAGGGTACATTTTATGATTTTAAATTTATGAAACCATTATCACTAAAAAGCTAGTGGACACGTCTTATAATATGTTCTATACTCCTTTATGCACATAATCTGTTTAATTTCAATGAATATATTTTTTTACACTTTCTAGAATTTTATATAAAAGAAATCTTATGGTGTGTGTGGGGGGGTGGGTGGGTCATTCTTTCATTCAGCAATTAAATAACTGAATGTATTACAAAAGCCCTGTCATCAATAAATCACTTAAGAATAAGCAATATTATTTTGAAAGGAAGAGGTTTAAGTGTGAGGATGGTTTCCTATCTTGGCCTCACATGTCTATGTAGTATTAAATGTTCGGCTGCTACTATAAATCATATTGCTTATACATATAAATACCTGTTTAAAAAATAGGAATGTTGAGCCGGGCATGGTGGTGCACACCTGTAATCCCGGAACTTGGGAGGCTAAGGCAGGAGGATTGGTGGGAGTTCGAGACCAGCCTGGGCTACAAAAGTGAGCTTAAGGCCGGCCTGAACTGTATAGTGAGACTCTCTCTCAAAAAGACAAAAAAATAAAAATAAAAAAATAAAAAATGGGAATACAAGATGTCTTTAGTGCTATGTGTTAGGTATGAACCCATACAATCTACCAGACCAGGTATTCTGAGATGAGTAGAAGATTTATTGGTGGCATCAAGCAGGCTGGCTGTCTAGCAGACCAAGATAGCAATAAATATAGGGGGGGGATGGGAGACTATAGAATCTTTAAGGTGGGTAATTATGGGCTGGAACAGCTGGGGCAGAACTAATCTTGACAGGGCTCCCTGGTCTGTGGGGGACTTTTAATGTTAACAAAGGAGAGTTTCCATGGTTGCCTTGTTGAGGTCAAAGTCAGGTGGACCTGTTATGAGGTTTTGGGTTTGGATCTGAATGGGGTCAAGGAGGAGAGAGTTTGGGGGCAGGGTGCCTGGGAAACCAAAAGGGTGAGTGTTTGAGGCACTGTTCCTGGGAAACTGAATCCTGGCCTACCAATATGATTGCACTAACATAAACAATTTAATTGTTTTTTAAATGTTAGATAACAAATCTAAATTGAGCTAGAAAAATAGAAAGGTGCTTATATCATTTATAGTACATGTTTTTCTTAAAGGCAAGCATATGTTTATTATATTGTTATAAGCCAGTAGGTATCAAAATATCTCACTCTTGGGGGACACCCACTCGGGAACCCATTCCTGTCTCTCCTTGGACAGGAGCTTTCTTTCTCTCAATAAATATGTTCTGCTCATTAATAAAATATCTCACTCTTAGCCTTTACATTAAATATGTCAATGAATCCTTTTAATGAATATGTATTTTGCAGTTTTAATGTAATATAGTTGGGCAACAACACACACCTTAATGCCAAATAATGATTACATTCATGATGAACGTTTTATTTCTTGAAATTTTTTTAATGTCTTTAGACTTGAGAAAAATTAGAAAATAAGGACTAATTTTAATTATAAGCAATAAAATTAGGACGAACGTTATAGAAACTGTATAAGGAAGATTTTCCATTAGATTTATAAAGACACAACATAATCATATTACAGAAATTCTGTGGTATAAAAGTGATTTTATATACAGTGACTGTTTAACATGACAAATATTTCATGTGAACATAATATGTTTTCCCAGAAAATATTGAAAAAATACATGATGAAGTATCAGTTTATAGATCAAAGGGTGCATTTTACTGAATAAGCACAACATATAACACTACTAATATAGTAAGATATATCTTTGAAGAACTGTTAAACTTTCCAGGAATTGGCTGTTATTCAGTGGAAGCAAATATTTTTTTTTTTATTTCTTCAGTACCAAAAAATATTACAAAAAGAGGAAAACTTCCCACAAAATTCTGAAGAAAAAATTGTTACCAGAGTTTTATAAATATCTGAGTTGTAATATTTCAGATCAATAAGACTTCTGAGCAAATAATTACCAATGAGCCATGCTTGAGAGAAAGAAAAATCATAACATACTGAGACCTGAAATGTATACCAAAAAATCCCCCTCTGGTGGAAAATGAGTAAAAAAGAATGACAGTGTTGATAATTTCACCCACTGTGCACCAGCACATGAAGAGAATGTGTTAGGGATCATTGTTTGCTGAAATGGTAATTTTAGATATTGTAAAACTTTTAGTAGACCAAAATGAGAAAATAAGGTAGAGGTGCATGGAAAATTTATATAGGTTAATATTCAGTTATTTACAGTAGAAGTGTTTATTTTTAATGTATTTGGTACAAGGTTTCACTAGACAAGTTTTAGTGATTCTCCTGTTTTCAGCCTCCCCCATGCTGGAATAGCAGGTGTATACCACTAGGCCTGACTCAGTGGCCAGCTCAGTGCACCCAGAGAGGGGAGGAGGGGCAGACTGGCACGACATGTGATGCTGGGGATCAAATAGCTGTCACTGCACTTGCCTAAGCCTGCACTTAGTCAGCCGAGCAGCTGTCTCACCGGCCCAATGGCAAAGTCTTGAGAAATTAGGTGATGCACATCTGTCTAAAATGTAAAGCCTTTGAGAGTAAAAGCAAAATTTTACTTATTTATTTATTTATTTATTTATTTATTTTTATTTTATTTATTTATTTATTTATTTTTTGCGGGACTGGGGTTTGAACTCATGATCTTGCACTTGCCAGGCAGGCACTTGTGCCATGGAGCTATCTCCCCAGCCCCCTAAAATAGTTTTTAAAAATTAAGAATAGGCCGGGCGTGGTGGCTCACGCCTGTAATCCCAGCACTCGGGAGGCTGAGGCACGAGGATTGATGTGAGTTTGAGACCAGCCTGGGCTACAAAAGTGAGCTCAGGACCAGCCTCAACTGCATAGCGAGACCCTGTCTCAAAAAAAGACAAAAAAAAAAAAAAAATTAAGAATAATTTCAGGAAAGATTCTGTGGATTGACTGGATTGAACCCCAAAAGCTATATTGTAATTTGATGGCCACTGTAGCAATACCAAGGGTGTGGGACTCAAGGGATAATCAGGCTTTAAGAATGTCACCTTCCTATGCTGAATCGCAGCTACTCTCCAGGCAACAGTCTGGCTCTTACCTCCTCTCTTCTACCTTGGGATTAAGGAGCATCAAAGGCATCAGCATTTGTAGGGGCAAGGATCTTGCACCTCCAATTCTCCAAACCAGAGAAAATAAATTTCAATTATTTTTATAAATTATCTAGTTCATGGCATTCTGAAATATCAGCATAAAACACAGAAAGCCAGTTTTAATTTATTATGTTAATTTATTTGAAGTTGATTAATGCTTTTACTTTAATTTTTTCTTTCTTTAGTTTCATCTTGACTAACTTAAAATTAATTGACATGCTTTGGATTTCATTGCCTTTTATGGAATTATATACCATCTTCTGAAATTATTTGAAATTCCTTGTCTCTGTGTCTAGATTATGTTTTGTCTTCTTATAAATACTTGTTGGGAGGGATATTTACAATATCGACCATAATTTAAAATGATCCTGGCTGGGCGTGGTGGCTCACGCCTGTAATCCCAGCACTTGGGAGGCTGAGGCAGGAGAATCATTGTGAGTTCGAGACCAGCCTGGGCTACAAAAGTGAGCTCAAAGCCAGCTTGAACTGCACAGTGAGACCCTGTTTCAAAAAAAAAAAAAAAAAAAAAAAAAAAAAAGATCCTATCTGGTTGGGATTATTTGGAGAATGTTGTTATTTTTCTATATTCAAATCATTAAAAAGTAATTTAGTTGACAGTTGAATTCTGAATGCTACAATAATCCTTTTTTACATATATACATATAGAATTTCTATGAATTACAGTTAAGACCTCATTTATTTTATGCATTATTTTTATTTTGAAAAATTCATATTGGTACCAAAGGAATTGTCATCATAGTAAATTACTTTAACATCCAACAGAAGCTATTACATTTTAGTGTAGGACATTGCACAAAACTAAAGTCACAGAAGATTCATCATAATATCATTGCTTCTAAAATATATGTGCTTTAAATTATCATACTTAGCCCTGACTTGAAAATTCCAAAATTACACATTATCTGTATATTATTTTACAATTTCAGGTGTGTCAAGTTTTCAGAATTATAATTTTTTCCATTTGTCATCTCTATTTTTGCAAAAAAAAAAAGAAAGAATCATATAATAATGTAAAGACTTGTGAGTTATTTTCTGATTTCAAGATACATGAAATATGAAAAGAAAAATTTCTATTTTGGATGATATACTAACAAAGATTTTATTATTTTATTTATTTATTTATTTATTTATTTATTTATTTATTTTTGTCTTTTTGAGACAGGGTCTCACTATGCAGTTCAGGCTGGCCTAGAGCTCACTTTTGTAGCCCAGGCTGGTCTCAAACTCACAGCGATCCTCCTGCCTCAGCCTCCCGAGTGCTGGGATTACAGGCATGCGCCACCACGCCCGGCTGAGATTTTATTATTGATCTATGGAAATCGTTCTAAATCTTTTAGATCTTATGTTTTATAGTCGTTTTTTTTTTTTTTTTTTTTTTTTTTTTTTTTTTTTTTTTTTTTTTTTTTTTTTTTTTTTTTTTTTTTTTTTTTTTTTTTTTTTTTTTTTTTTTTTTTCCCTAGCTTGCAATCTGGTCTTCTTTCCATTCAAATATTATTTTAATTCAAAGAAAGTGAATTTTTAAAAGAATCATTCTTCATCTTATGTAACAGTTATAAAATAAAACTTATATCTCTTTTTTATATTTCTTTTTGAATTTTAGGGGGGGTTAGAGTGTGTTCAGGGTCTAACTACTAGATTGGACTAAGAGTGATCTGCCTGTTTACAGCCTCCCAAGCGCTGTCGTTGCAGGAGCATGCCACCACGCCTAGTCTCAACTGCTGTCTCAGTGCACCCTAGGGATGGGGCTGGCATAGCAGACCCAGGGAAATTGAATCCCTTTAATCTGCTGAGCTACTTGGCTGGTCAAAGCTTGTGTTGCTTTTTTTTTTTTTTTTTTTTTTTTTTTTTTTAATGGTACCTGGTCTTGAACTAAGGAACCTGCATTTGCCAGCCAAGCGCTTATTCTACTGAGCTATTCCACTGGCCCTCAAGGCTTATATCATAAAATATAAAAATATTGCTTTATGCAGTTGGGGAGACAGCACAATGCTCTAATCGCCTGCCTAACAAGTGCAAGGACTCGGGTACAGTGGCCCATATCTGCTGTGCGGTTGCTGCAATCCTGGGCATGCTGCCAGGGAAGGGCCCAGAAACCTGGTGTGGTGTCACCTGCCTGTAATGTTAAGGCTGTGGAGGCTGAGACAGGAGGATCACTCTGAATCTAAACTGTGTAGCAAGACCCTGTACTAAATAAATAAATAAATAAATAAATAAATAAATAAAGATTAAAAAAACTCCCTTAGTGTTAATATGATATAATTTTGGAAATTATAAATTTATATATTTGGAAATGAGAAAATTAAAATAGAATTTAAAGGTAAGACAGTTTAATACAATTTGCATGTTTTTCTAACAAGTCCATTAGTTATTTCAGCATGATGTCACTCATTTTCAATGGTTTATTTTTGTGCATTCTTTTCAGAAAACAAATAATAAGCAGTGAAAACAATTAGTTTTCTATCATGCCTTTTGACAAAGAATTTTATTCACAAAAGCCAAATAATTATTTATTACAATAAGTTTCACTATTTTAAAAGAACAATTACAATATTTAACTCTGAAATTATATCCAGAAAAAGAATTATCATTCCGCTTCCCCCATTTTTGGGATTACACTTATTAATTGTCCTCCGCAATAAACAGTATTGTGTTTCAGTAGACAAACAGCATGATCTGTTCAATTTATAGAAGTTTGGATGAAACCATGTTTGAAATCTCAGCATAATCTATTGCTGAATGTAAGAAATATAGTATGAAAGTGATTTATAATTGAATTATTTTCTATTATCTATGGAACAAGTCCTATTTGAGTGTTTTCAGATTACTTTTCACTTTGAATCAACATAAAATATACTTTAATAAATTTTTACTGCAATTAATATGTAGTCTTGAGCACATGCATAATTTTTTGTTAGAATTCAAACGCCATTTCTGTCATTATGGTCTGAATATTTTAATTTATTAGATAGAGTAAATTTAAAAAAAAAACTAAATCATCTTTCCCTAGCTCACTTACAGTTATATTTTTCTCTAAAAGAGCATCCATTATAACTATTATTTTTATGGTATTAATGTTTTACTTGACAACACCTAGTAATTAACATTGGAAGATGAGTTCTGAGTACTACTGAGACTGAAATGGAGTATGTATTCAGAGAAATAAGCAAGTAAATTTCTATAAAATGATACAGAGCTTAACCATGGATTTGGCTTAATAATGTGTCCACACAGCAGACCAAAGTGAAACCACAACAGAACAATTCCCTGGACATCTTGTAGGACAGGTGAAAAGCATGTCAGCGACCAATGAGCAGGGCTTATGGATTTGTGAGGTTAAAATGTGTAACTTTCAAATACTTTTTTTTAGCAAATAGTTATATCTAAGAATGAATGGTGTCCTAGATTTATTTATATCATCTAAAAATGTAATTTGCTATATAATGTAATTTTTACTTAGAAATATCAAGATCTGGGCCTGGGGAGATACTTCAGGGGAACAACTGCCTGCCTCACAAATGAAGATCCTAAGTTGAATGCCTGTTCTTTTTTTTTTAAAGGAAAATATTATATATATATATATATATATATGTATCAAGATCCAAAACCTAGTCATCACTAAGATTCATACATTTTCCTAGAGTCTTTTTGACAGATTTATTATAGTTACAACTTACACTTAATACAGTGCTTAGCAATCAGTAAATTCTCATCAATGAACAACTGGTTTTCTCAAACTTTGCCATGCCAAAGATAATCATTGCAAATCATTTTATCTTAAGTCTAGAGCACTGACAAGAGTAAAAGAAGAAAGGCTCTGTTTGCGCCTTCCATATTTTGACGTCTGACATTAAATTCACAAAATTCTCAGTAGTTGGCTTTCAATATTTCCTCTTTCTTTTTTCTTTCCTTTTTTTTTTCTTTCTGCATGATTGATATCTTTCTTCCTAACCTTACAGCTCTTGGATATTATTTATTTGTCTTTTTCCCCAGCTGTGAATGTTTGTGCTTTCCTTTCAGGTACTCATGCTCAGAGATCTATTCCTCAGGTGTGTAAAGTCTGCAGTTAAGTTGCTAAAAACATTACTATTAATTTGTTTACAGTTCTGTATAATAGCCCTTCCATTTTGGCTTTTGATTTATTAAGATTTCCATCTCATTTCTTATATTTCTTACATTGCTCACCTGTCTCCTTCTTCCCTCCTCTCCTACCTCCTTGCCACTCTCCCTTTCTCCCTTATTTCATCTCTTGCTTCCTTCCTCCTTGACAAACGCACTGAGCTACACATCCTCCCATTCATTAAATTTTACCTTTGTTATAGGGTACCAAAGTATCCCCGCCATTCCTAGACTAGCCTCAGTCTGGTGGCCCTGATTCACCAATCTCCCAATCTCCCAGAGTACTCAGTTTACAGTTACACACTACCAGTTCAATAGCTCTGATATTCTGAAAGGTCTTAGCATATTAATTATTACTGCTATAAATTCTCACTGTGTCAATCTCCAAATCTTTATTTTTGATGTTTTCTCAATTCCTTCAAACTGTCTTAAATTTTACTATGCCTCATTCATTTCTTTTCAATAACCAGGTATGTCATCTTGAATAAATGGATTAGTATTCAGTAATAAATAGTGTAAGCTAAAAATGTAAGGCAAAATACATGGAAGGAAAATAAGATAGGAGAGGTGGTTAAATATTCTACAGTCCTATAATTAGGTCTCAATCATTAATGACGCAATTCCTTTGAACTGTGAACCTCAAAAATACCTTATTACTTTCTCTAATTATGTAAGATTTTTATGATGTGAATACTATTTCTGCTTAATCATTCAGCATCTGATAAATTTTTGGTTATTTCTACATTTTGACTCATTTTCTACTAGTGCTATGGTGAATGTGCTTCTCAAGAATATAGTTAGATGTTAAGGTATTTGGCCTTCTGATAATGATAATTTTATGTCTATATCTATATCTATATCTGTACCTATATCTATATCTATATCTATCTATAAAACCAATATAGTATAACACAAACACTTCCCCTGTTATTAAATATTTAGCTATATATTAATTGACATAAAATTGTTATATTTTAACTATTTTTCCGTTATTGAATATATAAGTCAATGCTTTATCACTGTTTTAATAAAACTGTAAGAAAACATTCGTGCATAAATATTTCTCTTTTTTTCTCATATATATATATATATACATATATATATATATGCACATATCTTTTAATCATTTTAATCAGAAAACAATAAAATATCAATGAAACTATTTCAAAACAATTTAGATGGTTATAACAGTTAATACCATGCATATATTTTTCTTCATAGTAGTAATTTAGAGGACAAAATGCAGACCTGATATCTTGCATAAACAATATTAGTACAAACATTTACTCTCAATGAACTAAGACAAAATAGCTGTATATCTATTGTAACTCTTTTGTGTGTGTATTCGTATCTATCTATCTATCTATCATCTATCTATCTATCATCTATCTATCTATCATCTTTCTCTCTCTCTGTATATATATTTATTTTCTTTTTAAAATTTCTAATATTAGGAAAAATACCATCACACTATGTATTATAAGTAGATTGTAAGTCAGAGCTACAGTATGAATCATACAACAAAATTATAATTAAATAATATTTAGAAGATTAAATATTAATTGATTAAAATTAAATTAAATATTTCAAATTCATCAAATCATGAGTACAACTTAGAGGCCAGAATGTCATTTATCATAGGTACAAATCTGTAATTAATACAGAATACTTTCACAGTATTTGAACAGGTTAATATGCACAAAGATATCAACTAAGAAAACGTTTCCATTGTAGTAAAGAATACTAAGAATATATACAGCATATTTTATGCTGAAATTATATCTAGCATTATAGTAGAAGTTTTTGTCTACTATCTTGTGCTACTTTGAACATTTGCAGCTATTTTCTAAAACCATATCATCTACAAGTAGAAAGTTTTATTTCTTTTTTTTCTCACTGAATGGTTTTCTAGTCATTTTCGTGTCCAATATTGAATGAAAGAATTTCAAATGAGAACCACCATCTTTTTTTCTGACCTTAAAGGAAAAGCTCTCTGTCTCACTTATTAAATAATATACTTTATGTTTCTATAAATGTATTCATACCAAGAAAGTTCACTTCTATTCTTAAGGTCCCTCAACATTTTTAGAAAGTAGTTAAATTCTTACCTGTACTACATAAGTTAAATGTGTTTTTCATTATATTATGTGGTATATTGCATTGATTTACATTCAAATCTGAATCACATTTGCAGCCCTGTAATAATTCTAGTTCTTTTAAGGAAAAGCATTAAAAAGGTGGTATGAATTGTTTATTGTCAACTAAAATCTCAGTATTTATTTATTTATTTATTTATTCATTCATTCATTTATAATTTAACTAAATCTTTAGTTTTTGGAAATTATTATCATCTCAATATTAATTCTACTTCCTCACTAGTAAAGCACCACTTCCTTCCATGTGTTAATATTTTGTGGAAGTGTTTTTCTCAAGGCATATTTGTCCACAAATGATGGCTGTCCCTTGAGAGACAAATGCCTCAACTGCAACCCCAAATCCACTTCTACATCACGAAGTGAAAACATTGAACCACAATCCAAGTATTGGGGTTTGGACTGCCAACACAGCTCACTGGTCGAGAGCAACTGTTTTGGCAAGTTTAGGCAAAGTCAGGAATGGTGGTTCCATCTCCAGCCCTGCATGCCCTGCCAGCCCTGTCCCCAGGGCAGGCTGAAACATCCACCAAAATAGATAGATAGATACATAGATATATAGATAGATAGATAGATAGATAGATAGATAGATAGATAGCGAGGTTTTAGTTTACAAAAAACAATTCACGGCACATTTTTAATACTTTGCCTTAAAAGACAAACAGCACATGCGCCATACTTGCATCACTACTGCTTTTCTCTTCTATACTAGGACGATATTGATCAAGCTTTAGGTGTAGGACAATGTCAAAATTTTAAAATGAAAGAGAATCTATGCCGTTTGTTGTTGCTATTGTTGTTTATTAGTTTTTATAACTAAAAGACACCTGAGATAAGTCAATATAAAAGAAGAAAGTCTTATTTTGGTTTATGAGCCCCATGACTGCTTGAGGCTTTGGGGGAAAATTCAAACACAAACCTTAACACTGGGATAGGATTATTATATCAATTTGTGAGGTACACAATTCAATCCATAATGAGTAGGCATATTTGTTTGTTTTATTTCCATAAGTCAAATCTAATTGTATTTGATTGCTGTAGTCACTTTTTTGTTGGTGAGAGTTTGTATCCAACACCTACATATTAAAGGAGATAAGTTTTATTGTGGATCACAGTTCCTTTCAGTCTATGGTTGTCTGGCTGCAAGACAAGATGGTGTGGCCCAGAATCATGGTGGTGCAGTAGCTACTACTCATCTTATGGAAGCTCTGAAGAAGTTAGAGTCAAGGTAATGAGCAAAATAAAAATAAAACTGCTCTGCGTTAGGAGGCCCCATCTTTCAGTAAAACCTTGATAAATTTCCTGTCTCCTGGGAATGACTTAGTCAGCTTCCTGCTGTATATAAAATAGCTGAAATCCGAATGCAAGCTCTTCACCAATCACAGACCTCCAGCTTATCTCCACCATGTACAAAGAAGGTAAACTGGGTCTAACTCTTTGTTTAACCAATAGAGTGTGAGAACCATACCGCTGTGCATGTAAGCTCTATTAAAACTCTACCAAATGAGAGAGCTGGACCAGACTCTGGTGAGCAATCACAGTCTCACCTCTCAGCTCAAATAAAGCTGTGAACTTGTTCCTAAACTGTGAGTGCCCTTTGTCTGGAATTACTATAAAATATGCTGTGTGTTTAAGAGTTATTGTGAACTGTGACACTTAGGAATCAGGCAAGGGGAGACCTTTCCCCATGACAGTTTTCATGACTCCCCTCACTTGACCAGGATTACCTGCTATGAGCAAGTAGCAAGTGTTAAGGATACATAAAAAGATAACCGTAACAAAGACAGTTGTATTTTAATAAGCAACTGTGTATAGCTATACTTCTCCCTTATGTTTCTTCTGGTTTCTGAAACATTGGAAATATTATTTCACTTTCATTTACAATTGTAATGATATGTTCTTTTATCTCTTAGTAGATGTTTGCGATGCCAGCCATTTCCAGAAGTAAACTTTTTTTTTTATTTTGATGTTTTTACATTATCTGTCATAATCTTTATTGTTTTCCTCTTTTGGCTTTAGTTTAAATTTGCTCTTTTTCTGTCATTTAAAATATAAATTGAGATATTTTAAAGCAAATTTTTTCAGCTATTAATTTTCTTCAGATGCATTTCCTGTATTTCTTATCTGCCATTATGTTAATACTTTGTGTTCAATTATTCTCCCTCTTTTATTTTTAGTTATTTACTTTTTTACAAATTTGTGCAATTTTGACATTTTTTACTTGCTTTTGGTTTTCAGCTTCAATGTTTTTTGGGGACAAAAAAAATTTTTGGTAAAGTATTTTGTAATTACATGTGAATTTTAGGATTGCATTGTGATCTAAAATAAGATCTACCTTGGAGCATATATCTCATATACTTGAAAGCATTATCCAATTTTGTTGGGTATGCTTTAATCTTCTCATCCTGCATGCATGAAACCCAAGGTCACAGGAAAGTAGCAGTAGCATAGCTTATGTCCTCTCAAGCCATTCTGAGTGTGCTTCCAGCCATTCACACTACTGATCTGCTGGATTCCCTAAACACAGACAGATTTTTCACCTCTTTCCCTCCTCTCAGTCGAAGGGAAATTGTTTCAGAACATCTCATCAATATTCAAATCTAAAAATGCCTTATGCATTCATATAAAATGGCATGTATTTGCATACATATATCATATAAATATCTTCCAAATGCTGTAAACCATCCACAAATAATTTATAATAATACAATGCAGTATGAATAGCAAATACAGTCTGTATGATTCACTTTTTATTGCATTTAATAAGAAATAACAATGTGACAGTTTCAAAACACATTAGTAGTACATTTCCAGTGTAAGAAGATTTTGCACCTCAAAAGAAATTACCAACAGAGTGAAAAGACAACCCACACATTTTGAAAAGATTTCAACTAATAAGTATTCAGACAAAGTTCTTCTATCTAGAATTTATAAAGAACTAAAAACCATTAGGTTGCCATAATTCAAAGACCCAGTCCAGGAATGGGCATCTAACATGAGCTCATGCTTCTCAGAGAAAGAAATTCAACAATCTGATAAAATGTAGAAACGCTCAGCATCACCAGCCATTTGAGAAATGCAAATTAAAGCAACACTTTGATTCACTTTTTAAGGGAAATGGCATGTAAACAGACACATCAATCAAAAGATTTCTAAAAATTATTGTTTATGTGTAGTTGATGGAGTCCATGGATGTAGAGCACGGTGCAGACTTTAAGCCTTAGTTCCAAAACTCTCTCTCTACTCTATTCTGCCTTTTATTTACCCAATTACTATTTCTTGCCCTAGGAAGCAGCATTTTGGATAACATATTTTAATGAATGCCCACTGAGATATCAGTTTAGCTTCCGTGAAGTTCCAAAATAGATAAAACAGTGACATCTCTTGAGCTGATCCTTCAGGAAGCCATCAGATAGGTCAAAATACTCAATGACGATTGTTATAGGTACAACCGATGAGGTTCCCCTTCTTGTCAAGTACCTGCATGAAAAACTGTTCTTCAAACCCACTGTGGTTCAGGTGATTAGGGACTGGCCAGTAGGGAAGGCAAATTATTACTAAGCAAATTTGGAAATTTTAACTACCTTTTTGTTCTTTAAGAATTACAGGGCTCAACAGGATGGCTCAGTGGTCTAAAGCGCCTGCTTAGGAAAGCTTAGGTGGCTTAGGGACTGCAGTTCGATCCAGGGCACCACATGCTGTGCCGGCCCTGCCCTCAGGGCAGGCTGAGCTGGCCATAAAAAGAAATAAATAAACAAACAAAAGTTCTGAAACAAGAAAAAAATAAATAAACTTAAAAAAAAATTACAGCCCAGAGGGTCTGGGGAGATAGGTCCTTGACACCAGTGCCTGCCTGGCAAGTACGAGGTTGTGAGTTTGAACCCTGGTCCTGAAGGAAAAAAAAAAAAAAATCCATCACAGAACTGTGTACACCTGCAGTGCTAGCATTTGAGATGCTGAGGCAGGAGGATTGCTGAGAGTCTGAACTCAGCTCAGGCTGCTTAGTGAGTTCAAGAGTAGCCTGAATGCTGCAGTGAAATTCCGTCTC
>PVJA010003487.1:0-49101 GCA_004027025.1 Myocastor coypus | reverse complement strand
ACCTGCAGTGCTAGCATTTGAGATGCTGAGGCAGGAGGATTGCTGAGAGTCTGAACTCAGCTCAGGCTGCTTAGTGAGTTCAAGAGTAGCCTGAATGCTGCAGTGAAATTCCGTCTCTAAAAACAAAATGAAACAAAACATTAAAAAAAAAAAAAAAATCATTCATTCTTATAACCGTTTTTGTTTTTTTTTTTTTTTCTAAATCAATGTCAGGACCGTAAAAATGTTTCTTACTAACGTTTTGTGATCAGATAGCTTACTTATTCCTTTTGCAGAAAAACGAAATTTGAAGAATTCCATAGGGGCTTTCATGTTAGCTCAGTGGTTAAAGCGCCTGTGTAGTAATTCCCATCAGGCACAGTGGAGAGAGGTCAATACCCACCCCACCATTAAGCATTAAGAAAACCTAAGCCAGCCAAGAACAACAACAACAACAAAAAAATAGAATTCCTTACTTTATGATTTTCAATGATGACAACATTAATATTTTTTGTTAACATTTCTGTCTTACTCACTGCCTAGGTGTGCTAGGTCAGTTGCCAAAAGATTAAAGAAAATACCTTAAGGAAACTTGTTAAAGAAGGTTGATTATGCTAACAAAAGAAAAAATAGTCAATTTCAAGCTAGTAGCAAGTGAGGGGCGATAAGAAGTATGTTGAGATGCAGCAGCACAATTGAGAAAAACCCAAGACGGGTTCGCATGCAGCAGCAGCACTGCCCAGCAGAATCCATGAACGCTAACTACAATGTCAAACAGTGGTAGCTATTTAGACGAAGGGCTTAGAAGCAGATCACTGCAGAGGAATTTTGGTTCATTTGGTTTGAAACTATCTCTATTTCATCAGACTGCAGTAATTTAAGCTGGCCTTAAACTTATGATCGTACTGTCTCAAGACTCCTAAATACTTAGATTAGAAGCACATGCCATCATGTGCTATGGCTATGAATGTGTTTTATCCTGGTTAAATTACACGGCAGTGAAATTATTTGTTTGCTTTGTTTCATTGTCTGACCAGGATTTCAAGGAATAACTGACCTAGCATAGAAGTAGCAAGGCAGTTTCCACTGACAACATCAATCTGTCTCACTCCCAAGGTCCTTCCGGTAATACTTACGCAGATATTCTAGGTCCCTGGGCGCTCATAGTGACCCCTCCACTTAGCAAGAGACTTGAAAATGCGCAGGGATGTTTCAGGGACGGTGTAGTTATGTTCAGAAATGAGATAAATCTAAAATAATAAAAATACTCAGTTAAAAATACAGTAAGGATCTGGGTAAAGAGATATAAAAAACTGAAAAAAAACCCTTAATTTATAAGAGTATGATGTCCTTGGAATTTAAATGCCACTGTTAAAATACAAATGTAATCAACTTTCTTGTCCATAGTCATATGACCTTCAACGTTTTAGATGTTAATTCTAAAATGGACTGCTTGATGATCACTCTCCACTAAATTCCTACTTCTCATTTTCTTAATTGAATGCAAGACTGATTCATCTCAATGTATTTCTTAATGTTTTAATAGTGACACATGTGTGCTATATTATTAAGATCTTCCTTTATGCTAGATATTTTTGCTTCACTTAAAATGGATTATAATATACTGAAATACATAAACTCTTACTGCCAAAATTTGTCCATAATGGCCTCAAATGTAGTCTATGTCAGCTGTAATTACCTTGTGTAGGACAGAAGTATATAGAGGGGAAAATGATTGCTCTAGTTCAAACTATAAGTACATTTTTTTCAGTTTCAGCCAATTATTTAGTGAATATTTATTGATCATCTGCTTCATGCCTGACATTGAAAACTTATAAATAATTTCAAACTCTCAGGAAGCTTAGTCTAGTGGAAAATAACTCTGAATGTTTGTTAGGAATCTAATCACAAATCACACACAGCATACACACACACACACACACACACACACAGAGACACACAGATACCCATACCAGTGAGAGTTTTTAAGGAAAATTTTAGTCATGCATAATTCATAGAATATGAATTGAAAGATGATGAGTTTTTGACCTATAAACCAAAAATACAAAAAAATATTTTTGACATTTTCAAATCATTGATAAAACTAACAGAGCATTATTTTGTAATATATAAAAATCTTATAAATGCAAGTAACTTTTCAAGGGAATACAGAGTAGTCATAGAAAAGAAAAGGCAGAAATGATATTGAATTTCACTAAATACAATAATATGCATTAGACAACAATTACTGTATCACATAATGTTGTCTTCAAATTAGTTGTTCAGTTTTGAGATTTAAAATTCATCTACACATACTCCATGGTCATTCATGGCTTACAATGATTATAATTACTTTCAAAAACAAGAACAGAGTCAAGGAAAATTGTAAAAACCCATTTGTTCCCTAAAACTTAGAATATTTACTCTGGTCTTTTAGGAGAAAATACTTGTGGAATTTGATTTAAATGAGTGAAGTCTATTCAGTCTGGGAAACTTGTTTGTTTTTATTGGTTTTAGTATTATAGCAGAGTAGATATCAAGATGTTATAGGGCCATTATTTATAGATAATAAGCAAATAGAGGAAATCAAGTATGTGAGATATATGCCCTTCTTTGTTTCATTTTTATCCATTACACTCCCAAACTCATTACCTTCTAAGTGTGATGTGTTGTGTAGGAAAATCCTCTGTGCTGTCTCATATAGAACTGCATACTTGTTTTAGGGATAACATGAGAATGTCAGTCTACAACTATTGCTACCTAAGGGGGTGCAGATGTAGAGCTTAACTTCAGTCATGACCAGGCTTTGAGATCCAAGACGTCTTTCATTAATATATGAATTGATTTTAATTTGTTCATTTTTTAAGCACAAACCAGATGGTCATACTCCTACTTTGAGAGGGAAGTATATATATATATGTATATATATATACATATATATATATATGTATAAATATATATACATATATATGTATATATATATGTATCAAGCAAGTAAAAACAAAACTAAACACAACAACAACAATAACAAATATATATATATATGAGTTTTTAAATTGATATATCCCAATTTATTATTTTTCTTGGTTAAATATGTATAATCTTTTACATTAAACTATTTTCCTTCACTTTCAGCTTCGTGAGCCCTCCAGAATTGATTCTCTAGGACCATAAATGCTGTAATAATGAAGAAATATATTAATGAACAGAGCAGAACAAATATCTCAGTGGATTAAAGCACTTGGAAGCAGGTACAGGGACTGGGGGTTCAATACCCAGACCTGCTATGCCAGCTGCACCCCTGGGGCATGCTGAGATGGTAAACTGAGACTGGGTGTGGTGGCTTGCACTTGTAATCCCAGCGCTTGAGAGGCTGTAAACAGGTGGATCACTATGAGTCCAATCTAGTAGTGAGACATTGAACATCCTGTAGACCCTTCCCTAAAAATACAATAAAAATATTAGTGAGTAATAAAATTATTTTAGTTATCATTTTAGTGTAAATATTTGCATTGATAACTTTATTTTCCATCATAGTTACAACAGTTTGTTTATTACATTAGATGTTTCCAAATTATAGGAGCAAATATATGAAGATTAACAAGAAAATGTATTTTTTCACTTTCTATAAACATTAGAAAAATTTATTTGGTTCTTGAGGCTATAGTAATATTTCCAATACATAACTTTTGTAAATATGATGAAAACAGTAAATATCCTATGAATATATATATATGAGAGCTCTCCCTCTATGTTATTTCAGAAATTTTCTACAATTGCTTACAGAAGGAAACACAAAAGAACTAATAAACACTGGTGATCTTATATGATCTTAACATAGAAGTCACTGATTCAGGTGTGTTGTCTTACATCTTTTATGACCTACTTGAGTTTACAGTAGTTTCTTACTAGTAAGGAAAAGACAAAATTATACAGTGAAATATAAATAATTACTGCATGTTAACTGATATTATAATATAATTTGTTAAAAATTAATGTATCTTTTGTGAAAAATTAGTTTGCTTCATAGGAAGGAACACTTAAATGTTTGCATAACAATGAAGCAAGTGCCAGTTGTGGTGATTAATGCTTGTAATACCAGTGCTCAGGAAGGCAGAGGCAGGAGAATTACCAAGAGTTCAAAACCAGCGTGGGCGATAGTATTTGTTCAAGACCAGAGTAAACTACATGCCGAAGGCCTGTCTCAAAACAAGCAAAAAGCACAACAAAAAAGAAATGAGCAAAGAAAACCAAAACAAAGTGATGATAAATAAGAATGATGGAAGTCAACAAACAATATTTTATCTTATTTCACAATGGCTCAGTACTGGTGTTGGAAGTAACTTCAAATGCTAGAATAGGATTTATTTGAAGACAGTCTACTTCCTTGTCTAGGGAAAGGAGTTGAGGATGATAAGTTGGGTCCGTCAGAGTTTATTGGTCTGAACATGTGTTCATGAGGACTTCATGTGGTTGAGGTATTCTCAGTGTGCTGTCCTGAGATATTTTGAAGGACAATTCAGAGTTCAAATAATGACTCCATGATTTAAAAAAGTGGAAATTGCATGTTGCATTCTGGCTCATTTTAAAAGTTTACTGTGCTGCTACAGAATGAGTCATGTCAGGTCAGTTAATATTAAGGAGAAGGGATATAGGTTATACTGCTAGGTGGGAGGAATCTCAAACATCTTGCATCCATTTAAAAAATGATATGGAACTTCATACTTTAATGTATATCATTCTATTTCTAACATTTGATTTGATTCTTTCCTGATCTGTCAATTACAATGAAACAGGTGGACATTATAGCCATTTTACACGTTGTATTAATTACTCTTCTCTCATTGCTGGAACAAATACCCTCCACACAAGATGAGTGAAGGGAAGGTTTATTTAGCTCACAGGTACTGCAGGTTTCATGATACTGCCCCTGCTCTACATAGTCTGGAGGAGAGGCTGGGGTGCTGCCCTGTTCATGTGATCCAGCTCCATACCTCTGAGAGAGACCATCACCTTGCGGGGTAAGCACATGCTGTCAGTTTAATGGTTCCTGCCTCGCTGGCCCCGCCCTTTGAGCTCTGCCCCGACCCTTTGGCCATGCCCCTCAAGCCCTCACTGTTTCTCCAGCCAGGTCTGCCCCATTACCTACGTGAGGCTTTGGGGGCACAAATAGACACAAATGGTAACAGTCACAAATCATGAAATCTCATCACGAAATTATACAAATCCTGAAGTCTAATTTTTACTTTGTCTTTTATAATGTGTATTATTTTGCACTACAGAAGACAAATCAATTGACACACTCACTTTTTTTTTTCTGAGACCAGGGTTCAAACTCGTAATCTTGCTCTTGCCAGGCAGGTACTTGTGCCATGAAGCTATCTCCTTGGCCTGACACACTCACTTTTAAATAGGATTAAATGTAATCATGT
The DNA here is from genome assembly GCA_004027025.1 of Myocastor coypus. Lineage (NCBI taxonomy): Eukaryota > Metazoa > Chordata > Mammalia > Rodentia > Myocastoridae > Myocastor > Myocastor coypus. The sequence continues at coordinate 43,690 of PVJA010003487.1, read as the reverse complement.
TCTTGTCATATACTTTGGTGTATGTATTGTGTCCTTCAATAAATAGTTATTGAGCACCAATGAAAAGCTTAATACAACTCGGCACTGAACATAACATAGTAATTAAACCATATATATGTAATGTATATATAGTAACATACATTGATTCATGGATCCTATATTCTATAGAACATGCTGTCAAATATTGAAATTAATGAAGCATATTTATTGACTTATGGAGGAGTACTTATGCCTAAGGAGAATAAATACAGATTCTTATAGCAAGGCATTTATTACAAAGATCTTTCATATTTACTTTATTTTGGAAAGAACAATATTGATTTCATAGTAATTAAACACTGTACAGCATAGATAAAGGTATTGAAAGATCATATATTTGGTGCATTCATTAAGCAAAACTGAAACAATTATTTTAAGTCATTTCAATATTTGTTTGCATAATTACATCATCTTAGTGGAAATATGCTTGTATATGCTGCCTTCTATTTAAAATGAAAAAGATATCTGAATCTTAATAATTTATGTGCTGCATATTATGTTCTGAAACTTAATATATGCCCTTAATCACAGTCAACAAATAGGATGAGTAGATTTTTTAATGAGAACAACAATTTTGCTTAAATAATATGGTTCTTTCGTGACATCTCACTCTATCAGATTTTGACCCTATATTTGAATAATTGGCTAATATATTAGGCCCTCTTCTTTGAAGTATCATGTTCTTGAACTTGTGATAGGTAACTTAAACTTAAGACAAATTAGCTTAATTTCATATTTATGAGTAGACAATAACTTTCTAACACTTGAATGGAAAAATCACAATATTTCATGAAATAAAATAATACATTCATTTTTATTAGCATAGATATAAGATTTAGTGCTAATCGTGTTTCTATAAAGAAAATTCAAATGCTATTTTAATATTTTATGAGCATTACTCTGAGACATCCAAAAGCACTCCAGAATACAGCATTTTCAGATCTCTCTACATTACCATAAAATAATATCAGAATAATGCTTTCATTTAATAGTTCAAAAATGACTTACGATTGATAATAAATCACAATAAAAACCAGAGGATATATTTTGCTTGTTTTTCTCATTATTGACACCAAATACCCACCGCCTAAAGTTACAATGGGAAAAGGTCTAATTAGCTCACAATTTGCAAAGGTTTCAGGCAGCAACAAGCTCATTTCAAGGCAGTGTGGTTTGGCAGAAATAGTTAACTGTGGGCTGGGGACCAAAGCCACAAGGAACAAAACGTGAGCCCTTTTGTTCCTTATGTCCAGGCTAACAGGATTAGGGTGGTAGCAAAGTAATCACTGGATTGATTTAGTTACCACGCACCCTTAATCTTAGTGTTGTGCTATCAATCAGTGACTCACTCTAGATTCAACCTCTTCTGCAAAAGCCCTTCCTATCACTGCATGATGCTTTGTGCAGACATCTGAATGCAGGCCTTAACTTCCGATATTTTGAGCAATTGAATTTAAATGTCGGTATCTGGATTTCACAGTTTCTAAAAAGCCTCGAAAAGTGTGATATTCTATCTAAGGCTGTATAATAGTAAGTAAAGAAGTGATGATAAATAGAATTGCTAAAGAAAATAGCAAATGCTTCATTGTTTACCTCCATTTCTCTGTTAAAGAATGTGTTCGCAAACACTCTAAGACAGTGCATTTGCAGAAGTGTAGATGGAATTCTTGTTCAGGAATTCAACTGACAGATTTTTGTCAAGCTGAGGAAAGGGTAACGAATATCTTGAGCATATGAGGAAGTGGGCAAGAGCAATTTTATTGAATTTTTTTCATTTTATTAAAAATATTAGATATTTAGATATCTATTTAAAATAACACACTTGTAGAAAGAACTTAAACGCACGTAGAGAAGAAACAATATAATTTTATGAATTAAATAGAAAGCAAATGTTTTGGGATTCAAACATACATACATTATATTCCATAGGTTGGTAAGTGAAATCAGTACAAGAGAGATTACTAAATTTGATCTCAGGAAACTACATTGTTACCTACTAGATTTGGAGTATGAAATAATTTATCTCTGTAGTATATAGCTGCATGTGCTAAATCTTGAATCTCTCAAACTTTTCAGTGGGAAAAGACAAAAGATGGTAAGTGCTGTTGACTCTGCTTGATGAGCTTGAGACCTGCCCTGGGGAAGGACACAGGTGAAACTCTGCATGGCCTGGGACTGACATGTTGTCTGTCATAAATTATTAAATACAATCAGTGCCTCCAGTATAATACGTTTAGGGTATTACGTTTAGGGTATTATACTGTGTGACACTCACTTGAGCTGTTTCATTGGAAAAGTGACAGATTTAAGAGGGATCTCAGGGCCAAGATTCACACAAATATCCACAGGGCAACTCCCCTCTTGATAGCCCTGCCTTTCAGCACAGATTTCCTATTACTCTGGCAAAATAAAGGTAGCTGCTAAAAAAAAGTATAATTCTTTTTGTAGTGCCCACCATGGAACTCAAAATGTTCCTAATGTTGAAAGGGATTTAAATTTCAAAAGTAATTGTTGGTCAGAAAGCACAGTGAGTGCACAGGGAATTGAATTAGATCCACAGTGTGCCATGCTGGCCCTACCCTCAGGGCACACTGAGACTGGGACTGAGACTGGGCATAGTGGTGCAGGCCTGTAATCCAGAGCTTGGGAGGCTGAAAACAGGTGGATCATGATGAGCCTGATCTGTGCAGTGAGATCCTGTGGACTCTACTCTATATTTAATAAGTAAATAAATAAATAAATAAATACCAAGAATGGAGAGCCAAATAAATATCATTATCTTTAATTGAGAACTAATATCCTGGCTAATAGGTTAGTAAATAGCATTTCAAAAGTGACTTGAATTACTTATAAAGCTCTAATTAGTAAAGTAATATTAATGTTTATAGTAAAAAAAGGCAGTGTATTTAATGTATTGGATTATTGAAAAATAGTGTTTAGAGATTTTGAAATGGAGTATCTTTATTGTGTTTATATGTTTATATGAAAATAGTAATAGTAGATGTGGCTAGTTTTATTTCTACCTACATGTAACATTATACATTCTTACTATATCACACTACCTTTTCTTAGTTGAGTGTTTCTTTCAAGAAGTCATTTCATGTTTTGTGATCTTCAAATTATTCTATTTTGTAATATTAATTTATATTTTGAACTTTGGCCATTGCAGTTTGCTAGCAACAATGTAGAGTGAAACATGTGTTATGTACATAAAAAGGTACAAAAGAGTAACTTAGAAGATATATTAAAGTCACTGAAAGCCAGAACAAGAGAATTACGATGCATGAATATAGAAACGTAAATATTTTCTGTGCCCCTGCTTATCAGTATTAAGTTGTAGAGGTACAAAAACATAAATTAGCAGTTAAATAGTCAATTTATTATAAATTATCCATTAGTTTAAAAAATACCAAGAACTCATAAATTATCTTAAATTATGCAACTAACACCTAATTTCAGTAGATCAAATTGTTTTGTTGGCCATTAGAAGTTTGGATCTCATTCAGGAAATCATTTTTGAAAGCTTCAAACATAGACAAATTCCAGTCCTTGTGGAATGCTTAGTTTAGTGAACTACTAAGACATGAAGAGAGTAACTATCTCACTATTTCCTTAATATTGTACCTAGAGAGCTAATTCTCATTCACTATGGTCTCAGACTTCCACCAGCTATCACTTCTAGTGATACATTTCTTGACTAATTATTTTCATACAAGAAACTAAAGTAGGTCATATTTATAGTAATTTTTGTGAAGGCAAAATAATGTAATTATGCCAATTTCATAATGACTTCAGTAGCTCGACTAGAACTGAGATTTAAAACTGTCTACCTTCTGTTAGCTTTTTACTTTCCTTAACCCTTCCATTTTCTATCTTTCCGTTGGAATATACAGAGGCTGACGAAGCATCACAAAACATAATTTCAGTCAGTCCCCAGGTGTTGTTCAGTTGAACAGAGGAACGTGTAACAGCCATAAGGGACTGAAAGATGAGAAACGGGGGGGGGGGGGGGAATGATTGCCAAACACGAAGGATCACTAAATTATATATTTTTCAAAAATACAAAAATATACTTGTTCTTATGAGTAATCTCAGAGTAGAGCCTCAGGGTAAAGATTTAACAAAACCCAGCAGGAGAACCTAGCTTTAGCTAAACAAGAAAGGACAAAAGATACTAGGACGACACCTCAGCTTGCCAAAATGCACTGTTAGACTTGGTTTTGTGGTACTATTTATTTTATTTTGTTTATATATTTCTTTTTATGTATTTGGTACAAAGTCTTGCTATGCAGCTCAGACTCATGCAGATCTCCCTGTTCAAGTCCCACCAGCCCTGGGATTACAGGTATGGGGCCACCACGCCTGGACTTGGTGGCAAGCTCAACGCTCCTGGGGTGGGGCCTGTGCAGCCTGTGGTGCTGGGATTGAACCCCAATCCCTGCACTTGCCTAAGCAGGCACTTAGTCCACTAAGCTGTCTTGTTGGCCCTCGTAGTACTATTTAAATTGACTTGAGAATAGATGCAAGATGACCTCCTACACACACAACTGAATAAAATGCCTAACATCCTTCAGTTCTATAAAAGAACAACAATACAAACACAGTCTTGATACTATTATTCGGCTATCATTTGCAGTTTTTCTAATATTTGACATCATTTGGAACCTGGCTAGTCATACAGACCATGGTTATATGGGTTACCCAATTAACAAAGTGTCAATATCTTTAAATTGTATAACATGACAAGCTGTTTCTTCCAAAACCTGGCCTCTTTTATCACTTTGTGCTATCTACCTCTCTAGGATAGTGAATTCCTTAAAACACTTTCTAGCCCTGAATCTTTATTTTTAATCTTCCTGTAAAGTCACTGTCATATGCTGAGAAAATTTAAAACTAAGTAAACAGTTTTTAACAATTGCAATGGCTATATGTGATGTCTCTCAATATTTTAGATCTAAACTCATACTTTCAAACATGCCAAGCTCATGAGCCTTGTTTATTTATATACTAATATTTATATTTATATATTTACACATGTGATATTCAATATTTTATTCTTCCTTTGGTTAAGTAATACAATTCTGTACATATTAAATATAAACTTGATATGAAGACTAATTTTGAGTCTTCAGTCTGGTAACACGATGGGAAACAAAATTCCAATGTCAATGGAAACTTTGTTCTGAGAGTCAGTTATAACTTCACTCCCACAGTTATGAGTGTGTGAACTGTGTCAGGAGATGAGTAGAGAGGGATAGTGAGTATTGTCCTTCATGTAAATAATGAGAATATATTTCTACCAAAACACCCATAATTTTATGTAGTTATCAGTCCACACAGAATGCTATAGAGGGACTGGACTTTCCCAAATTTTCAGTAGCTTAAAGTTTCTTGGCTGCATCGACTCCTGCCTGGCTTTCATGTCTGTGAATAACCTTGCCTTCTATCTAATGCTAAAGACTAGAAGCACTGCTTAAAATTCTCTGTGAGTCACATTCTGGGCAATACCTTGCAATAAATTCTGCACTACAGTATTCCTACTCCTTCCCTCTCATTTTTATCAAGACAACCATGTAAAATTTTCTTCGTCTATAAAATTACTGAGTTTGGGGCTGGAGAGATAGCTCAGGGGCACAAGTGCCTCCCTGGCAAGTGCAAGATCCTGAGTTCGATATCCAGTTTTGCCAAAAAATAAATAAATAAATAAATAAATAAATAAATAAATAAATAAATAAATAAAATAAAATAAAATAAAATAAAATTACTGAGTTCACTAAGAATGCTCTGCATAACTTCTTTTCCTCTCAGAGCCAGGCGCCCAGCACTTGGGAGGCTGAGGCAAGGGGACTGGCGCCAGTTTGAGAACAGCCTGGGCTACAAAAGTGAGCTCAAGGTCAGCCTGAACTACATAGTGAGATCCTGTACCCTCCTAAAAAACAAACAAACAAAAACTTCTGTTCCTTGGCCGGGCGTGGTGGCTCACGCCTGTAATCCCAGCACTGGGAGGCGGAGGCAGGAGGATTGGTGCGAGTTCGAGACCAGCCTGGACTACAAAAGTGAGCTCAAGGCCAGCCTGAACTGCATAGCAAGACCCTGTCTCAAAAAGACAAAAAAACAAAACAAAACAAAACAAAAAAAAAAAAAACTTCTGTTCCTATGACATTTGTGTGTATGTTCTAAACACTACAGGAGACTTTCCTGGGGTTTTAATAAAGTAGAATTATGTTAATGTTGTTATTGTTTTTCTGTATCATTGTAGGTATTTTATCTCTGTTGTCATTGTTCTAACTTTCTCTAGGTGAGCAGACTCTGGAAAATTAAAAATCTATGAATTTTTTGCTATTTTCTATACTCTGTTCTATTACAAATTTTTCCAGAGGCAAGGTAGCACGGAAAGGGATAGATGGGTTTTGCAATGAAGAAAGTGTTTCAAAGGTCAAAGGAAATCACATTTCGAAAACATATAATACATATAAATGTTAAGATCAAAGGAAGGAAAAGACTATTAATTACCGGAATAGAGGAGTGAATGGTGGTAGCTCTTTTAAAGAAATTCAGAACTCAGTGGAAAGCTAATATGAAACAGGCATACAAAGAATGAGCAAAAATACATATAAAGAAGAAGAAAATACAGTTCTGAATTGCACTCAGAGAATACATATATGGGTAAGTTTGTACATAAATGCTATTGCCCTGTGAAATGTTTACACATTCATGGAAATTTACAGAAAATGCAATTAGAAAATAAACTATAGTTATCTTATCTATAGGAATCTCAAATACAATGACTTAAACTTAAGGTATTCTAAATGTTTGTTATACTAATTTGTTTATTGCGGTCACTCAATGGTATTTTACTATTTTTGTAAGAAATATTTCACTTGGAAAGTCATTGAAATTTTACATTGTCTGTATCTATCTATCTATTTAGTTGTCTTTCTGTCTATTTATTTATCTATCTATCATCTGAATTTAAATTCTGTGTAAAAGAAATTTAAAAATAGGAAAGGAAAGAGGAATAAAGATATCAGCAGAAGAATAAAAGAGCTAGAAGTTACTATATTAGGTATGATGGGGTAGCTAGAACTAAATTAAGCTCATCAATTTGGAAAATTGTACAATTGGTTAGCCTATATGAAATAATTACGTATAAGCACTACAAATAGATGTCACATAATTGTACAATTGGTTAGCCTATATGAAATAATTACATATAAGCACTACAAATAGATGTCACATAATTGAGACTCATGAAAGAAGGAAATCAGCTGAGGTGCATTTCAATAAAGAGTCCCCCAAAGATAAAAATTTTATAATGTTTCCTACAAAATATATTTGGCCTCCTCATATACTTTTATAGTACTTCATATATGATGTTGCCTAATAATATATTTTGTATTATGCTATAAAGCACATATTTAATAATATATTTTAAATTGTAGTATTATAATTAGTACACTTACTACAATGACTATAGTACAAGATATGCACTAGATAAGTAATACATATTTGTATGTTGTATTTTATTTATATCATAATTCAAACGTACTCAAGCGGTGTTATGTTATGAAACATAATCTCATTGACTTGTTTCTGCATTGATTTTTTAGGGAGGACCAAAGCTAAGTAGATTCATGTGTAACTTATAAAGCTTGCTATTTCACATGTGCTATGTGGTAAAAATGGTGTGGCATACTTTATTACTTTATTAGTTTGTAGTTGATGACCATATTTCACGAGTGGCAGAACTGGATGAAATGGAGGTGGCAGTGGGAAGACAAAAGGGCGTATTAGAAGTCCTGGACATGTTGAGAAGCTACAATAGTATCAGAAATGTGGAGATCATCCTTCCAGGTGACAGGACTTCCTCCATTTCGAAGATTTCTTCAAATATAGCTGAGTAACATTTATGACATGAATATCTTAGCTCATGGACTCTTGAAAAGCTTTGCTTACTTTCCTGGTAGATACAGTAACAGTGGAGGATCTTCACGGATATTCAGTGGTGGAACTTCTTTTTCAAGGGATCACTTGTTCCTTGACAAAGGCACAAAAGCCTGTATTAATCTCTGTGCTGTAAATTTCAGTAAAGTGGAGAGCAAATTATAGTTTTATATCGACTGTGCTCTCCTACAGCAAAATGTGAGAAAGTATTTTTACAGCAAGCATATTAGAAAAGATGAAATATTTTATTTTTCCTATCCATTGATAGACTTCAGTGTTTTTTACTTTACAACAACAACAACAAAAAAATAGATCTAGAGAGTGGGATATTAAATCCCTTGCAGGGTTCCAAAATGTCAGTTTGATCTTAAGCTAAGTCATGTTCCTATATAAACCCCATAAAGAGATTGCTGCACTCCTGTATTGATTAGCCACCCAGGGGAGCTTGCATTCTGCAAGAAAGATAAATATCTACTCTTGAGGTCTTACTCCTTGGAAAAAAGTAGCACTTATTTAAGTGAGAAAATCTGGAATTATATTTTCCTTATTTAATCAGGTCAAAACACATGAGTTTTTTCTTTTTCTAAATTATTTTCTGTCTAATCATAGGATCTGGCTCACAGCTTTGCTCAATTGTACAACTGCTGGTATCATTAAATACACCTAACTACCCAGAAAGAGATTTTCATCTCACAAAATACTGACATATTTTCACTCCATTTTCTTTCAGCTAGACTTCCTAAAAGCCACAAATCTAATGGACTCTAGTGGTATGTGAAACACATGCTTACATGAATCCTAGGTATTATTAGCAGAAGAATAGAAGAGATGTAGAAATTGCGATATTAGCTGTAAGGGAGTATCTAGAATTAAACTAAGCTCATCAATTTAGACAACTGTACCACCTGATGATCTATAAAAAATAGTTCCTCATGAGCATTATACATAGACAACACAAAATTGTGATTCATGAGAGAAAGATATCAACTAAGATGCACTTACTTAAGTGAGAATATCAGGAATTATTCTTTCCTAATTTAATAAGGTCAAAACATAGGAGGTTTTTTGGGTTTTTTTCTCTTTTTTAATTATTTTCTTTCTAGCGATAGAATTTGGTCCACAAATATGCTCAGTTGTACAACTTTCTATCATTAAATACAACTAGATACCTAGAAAGATTTGTACAACTATGGCCATCATCATCTTGTACACTGTAACTTTTAACTCTTACTGAATTCCAATTTCATTTTCTAATTCATTCAGTTATTCATTCCTTCAATTAACTTACCCTTACTAGTAGCTAACTGCATGTGTAATCACTATGGATCTATTTTTTGCCATTATTTTGTAAACAATCCAAGAAAACCACTATTCATTTAACATTCACATTACATTCAGAATTATAGTAATCTACATAATTTTAAGTTTACAGGAGGAAGTATATAGGTTATATGCAAATATACCAATTTGCATAAGATACCTAGGCATCTTAGAGTTTGGTACTGAAGGAGTTCCTGGAGTTATTCCCTATGGTCACAAAAAAAAAAAAAAAATGTCTAGAGTATATCAACTTCTTATCTTTAATAAGAACCAAGGAACATATATATTGTTTAAATAAAAATTGCTGCAAATACTAAGAAAGTTAAAGTGAAGTATTTGCTGTTTGATGCACAAACAGGGTGGAAGAGCAGGCTGTGCATAGAAGAGCAAAGGATGATATTAAGAGGACGTGTTCTGTGAACTGATTGAGAGTGAAGTGGAAGGGACAAGAAGCTCCACACTGATCTACAGCTGAGAGGCTGGGATGAGTTCATGGCTTCTATTGTGCTACACCCATAAATAGTGAAGAGCAGGCCAGCAGTGAGCCCTGAATTCAGATCATAATGGACCCTGTGTTCCTTGATAGGAATCGTGTGCCATTTAGCAACCTTTAGAATGCGGCTTCACTTACCATTAATGACAGCCCGAATAAACCTTGGGAAGGAGGTATAAATCTATATCTTGCCGTCCTTCATCTAACCTCATCTGACCTTCAAATTCTATTTTAGAAGTGTGAACTGAAAATACCTGGCTGAATGATGGACTGAAGTTTCAAGTTAGACAACATAATTACCGTGTTGTTAAAACCCATTAATCAAAGTTAGTCCACATCCACCATCTCGATTATTAAACAATAGAAATATTAAGATTGACCTTCTTTTCAAATGAAAAGAAAAATGATGGCTTATCACAAGAACTCTTATACTGGCAGCTATTGTCATGACACTGCAGAAAACCGGTATTCCCCAAAAATACTTGATTTAAAACTAGCAGCGCAATTTTTCTGAGAACACATGTGGGTGTATAAGGACACAAAAATATGCATTTTTCTTTTTATGTTGTTATCCTTCTCTTTCTTTTTCTTCTCATTACTTCTATCTGCTTTGCTAGCTGATAAAGAACATTGCAGTGTAATTGAGTACTGTACTATTTTGTCAGCTTGACATCTATCTCTCTCCCTTTAGGTACTCTGCGAATCTGAAGACTGTGCCCTGTGTCTCACTGAAGAATTTTATCTCCTACTTCTAAGTAAAAATCCCCAGGAGAAAAATTATGGCATATTCATCAACTAATTAGTGCTATATGTTACAAATTATCTCATTTATTTCAAATATAGGAAGTTGACTTCATCATGCTTTTCAAATATGTACTGCTCTTTTGGCTCCATGCTAGTTCAGGTATTCAATTGATGCTTCATACTTGACAAAAAATATGCTTCAAGAGTCCTTTCTGAAAGGACCTTTGTGTTTTCTAACAATGAACTTCTTGATCACAATTTTTAAGAAAAGATTATACTGCCTGTTTGCTTTAAAGTACCCTAGACTATAAAATTTGGGCCGACAATATCTTATTTGGAGGATTCACTTTGGTTTTTCAGTTTACAAATGTATTTGGTAAGTTAAAAAAATGTATAGCACTAAAATAAACTTACATCTTCCTTCCAAGTTTGCTGCATCATGACAGCTTCGAACAAAATGGCCATATATATACATATATATTTTTTTCTTTTTGGTTTTATAGTTTTTTTACCCTCTATTATAGAATTAAAAGTAACTCACCTTCTGGCATCATACTGGCAACACAACTGGTGAACTTTACACTTTGATTTTAAAAACTTAACTTACTAGAATTAAAAAAAAATAATTTCTCTTAATATTATTTTGACATATACATGCACATGTAATGTGTGCATAATATGTAAAATGCAGATTAAAGCTTTTTACTTATAAACTTAGTCTATGACTAATATTTTTTTTCTTGGTGGTTCAGATCCCTTCAGTGACGTGAGAAAGGTTGTGTCTCATCACAGCGAGACAACCTCATGTGAGATAATTTTATATTTTACAAAGAGAAATAGCCATAAAATAAACTGCTAGTACATACATTTTTTTTTTTTTTCTTTATTTGTTTATTCACTTATTTTCATGGCCGGCTCAGCCTGCCCCGAGGGCAGGGCTGGCTCAGCATGTGGTGCTGGGGGATCGAACTGCAGTCCCTGAAGCCTCCCAAGCTTTCCCAAGCAGGCACTTTAGACTACTGAGCCATCCCGCCAGGCCCCAGTACATACATTTTTGAAAGTTCTATTAACCCAATCTTTCTTTTGATATGGTGAATATTACTAATCTTCAAAAATCTTTATTTTAAATAGAACATTTGAAAACAATGAAAATAGAAAGAAGATATTGATGAGCCATAATTTTTTTCTTGTGCTAATGTGGACTTCCCTGTAGAGAGACTAGTGAATTGTTGTATGTATTATTGTTGTGTCAACTACAGTAGAGAGTGGGAGACAACAGCAAACATTCTCAGGGATGAGCAGAAAGCTCAATGGATTGAAGAGGCTGCATAAGTAGATGGAGGGCCAAGAATTGGATTCCCAGAGAGCTGTGCAGGCCCCAGCTCCACCCCCGGGGCTTGCTGAGAGGGCGATTGCATCCCAGCCCTTGAGAGGTTGAAAGCAGGAGGATCACTAGTAGTCTGATCTGTGTGGTAAGACCCTGTAGATTCTGTACTAAATATATAAAAAAAGAAAAAAAATAAATACTCTCATCAGGAATACACAGATACAAGGATGAGCTTCTGATCTTTAGATTTATGATCATCACAGTGAAGATGTTTAATAAGGGTTTTACTTTGTTATAATATTATAAGGAAGTAAATGAGAGATATGAAAAAGTCTTAATCCTACCAACACTGATTCACATCTTGAAATTAGCATAGAATGAAGCTACTCCTTTTTTTTTTCTTTTTTTTTTTTTTTCAGACAGGGACTCGCTATACAGTTCAGGCTTGCCTTGAGCTCATTTTTGTAGTCCAGGTTGGTCTCGAACTCACATCGACCCTCTAGCCTCAGCCTCCCAAGGGCTGGAATTACAGGCGTGCGCCACCACACCCGGCACTACTTCTCCTTTAAATAATCTATCTATGGGTATATCATGAAAAATACTATTTTCTGCCTTTAAAATTGATAGAAACAGTTCTCATGTCTTAAAACAAACAATTTTGTTCATTAAAATAAAAAAAAAAAACTCTTGAGGTTTAGAAAATACAAAAAAAAAAAAAGCAAGGAAAATATTTTTTGTTCAACATTTATCCTTTTTGAAGACATATCTTAGGTAGGAAGAAGTGAAGAGACCTTTAGAAGAACTTATGACTTGGTGGAATTATGACCTAGCTAGTTATTGCTAATTTACAGTTATATAAAAGAAGTCTGGTATTATAACAATGTTCATTAGGAAACATGCTTCAGCATGATTCCCATAGCTTGGGCTGGCAGTGAAGAACCGGCAGTTATTACCACCTATATGCCAGGCAAATCCTAGTGGAAAGATGATAGATTTTGAAATCAAAACATTCCTGTATGCTCTGTTACCCAGATCGATGGAAGGTCAAACATATGTAGGACTTATTGTAGGAATCGTTTGTCACAGCATTGCCTGGAAATGATCTTTCACAGCTTTTCTAAAGATGAACAAACCAAACCCTACATTTGTAATACATTTCACAATCTCCAAACTCTAAGATTAGGGTGTTGATACACAGATTTGTGAGACATAAGGCTTAAAATGGCTTAGGGTTCTTTGATTGGTTTGATTTTTATGTCTTACTGTGCTTTGATCAATGTCTCAGTGTGTAAAAAATTATCATACTGATAATAGTGCCACAAAATACTAATGAAATGGCATGATACAGTCAGTATCCCTATATGGACAGAATATAGTAGTTGGCCAAACAGGGGCATAAAAAATTAAATAAAAGCTAAATTAGAAATCAGGAAAGTATCTAGCCAATAAATTGTATACCTCACAAATTCAAAATAATTAACCTAACACCTTTCTGTGAATTATGTAGTGATAGAGTGAAATATTATAAGGATAAATTCAAAATAGTAAGATACATATTTACTTTTTACTACTTACTGTTGAAGTCATTTCTTTTCCTTTCCAAAATGGCATACCAACACTTACTCTGTTCATTAAAATAAAACAAAATTTAGTATTTCCTAAACTAAATGCATTTAGTAGATGTTTTTCTCATTGAATATCACAGATTTCCTTCGGAAATTTCCAGAAAATATTTTCTTTAATCTATAATGCATTGATAGCATAATAGGTCATACTTTACTTCAACATATCTAATTGTTTCAGTGTGTTTCTTCATATATTTGCTACAGGGTCTCACTATGCAGGTTGGACTCATAATGATCCTTTCGTTTTCAACATCCCTAGCACTAAGATTACAGGCATGCCCCGAGTTGGTTCTGGCTCAGAGCTCCCAGGGGCAGGGACTGATGCAGCATGTAGTGCCTGGGATCACACCTTGGACCCTGCTTTTGCCTAAGCAGCCATGTAGTTCACTGAGCTATCTCACCAGCCCAAGATACCTAAATTTTGAGGAAAGTATTGGAACTTGTATGCTTTATCAATGAATTTATTTATCTCTCATTGAAATTTTAAGTAGCTTTAAATGAAAATAATACATTCTCTAATAATGGTAAAATGATTTAAATTTTAAATATAACTTAATTCTTCTGTCTATCATATATTCAATGTCAAATAAGGATGAATACTTGTAGTTATAAGGATGAGTAATAGGATAAACTTCAAACTAGGCATGACAATATAAATGTGGATGTAAGATTCATTAATCAAAACCAAAATGTCCTGTTCATAAACAGAGAAACAATGCTACCATAACATTATTTAATCGATAGAAGTAAAACTGCAAGAACTTTAAGGTATGAAAATTAAGAGAAAATTACTGACTCAGTTTTACAGTGGTAAGAGATAAACACACTTAAATGCTCTTCTGCTTCAAACTACGTGTGCCTCAAACTGTTAATTGAATATAAAAAGACTCTGCTTTCTCTTGATTTGTTGTAAAAATTATATATGCATATTTTCTAAGGGAAGCAACACAATGCCGTAATAAGTCTTGGTTACAAGTTTTCACCACTTCTCTCAGTTTTTCTATTGACGCTAATCACACTGAGCATGTACTATGTAATAATTTATTTGTCTTCCTTTTCTAAATAATACAAGCCATATAAAAATAATAGAGAGCCAGGCATGGTGGCGCAGGCCTGTAATCCCAGCACTTGGGAGGCTGAGACACGAGTATCGGTGTGAGTTCGAGACCAGCCTGGGCTACAAAAGTGAGCTCAAGGCCAGCCTGAACTGCAGAGCGAGACCTTGTCTCAAAAAGAAAATAAATAAATAAATAAATAAATAAATAAATAAATAAATAAATAAATAATAAAAATAATAGAGAAACATAATTTTAAAGACATTTCTGGCTCTGTGATATTTGACTTTTTGTTATAGTTGTTCCTACTAAGAGTTTGTGGATACCTGAAGAGGTAAAATTTGGACCTCATTGAAAGATCACTAGATCACTATGGACATGTTTTTGAAGGAGTGCCAGGATTCTAAACTCTCCCTCTTTTCTTTTTTTTTTTTTTTTTCAGTTCCTGGCCTTGAACAATGTAGTTCGCTTTCCCATGAATTCCTTTTAAGATGTTCTACCTTGTCCCGATACAGATAGCATTGGAGTTAAATTATCATGAACTAGAAACACTGACAACTTGAGCCAAGAAAACAACTTTTCTATTTATAAGATGATTGTCTCATGTATTTGTTCATAGTATCAGAAAAATGCACAAAATATTTGTCACTAAAGCTTTACCTGACACGACCAGGACTATCTTTTGCAATTGATTTGAAGGAGGAAATAGGGCAAAGTTTGAAGAAAAAGATCAGAAAAAACCTAGATGTTATTATTATTGGGAGGGCTCAAATGAACTACAAGTTAATGGAAATGAAGAGTAAAGGTCCTGCCAGTGAGGGAACAGATAGGCTTCCACTGAAGCTACTGATCTACAGTCAATACAGTGGTGTAGAGTAGGTGTTAATGTGAATACGTGTGTGCATGTATGGAGACTTTGTGTAGAAAGGTGATGTATTTTTGTACTTAATGTTATGGTTCGTGGCTAGTTGTCCCCCTAAGGCCTCATGCGGTCATGGAGTGGGGACTGCTAAAGTTTGAGATTAACTCATGATCCACAAGGATTATGGGTGATCCATTGGAATTATAAATTTTAGTACTGCTGAGATTATGTATATGAGTGCTATGACCAGCCTGGAGCAGGGAGGTTGAATGCAGTATAGGAGAGATAGAGAGACAGACTCTCTCTCTCTGTTGCCATTGTTGCTGTTCCTCCACCATGAAGCGCTGCTCTCTGCCATGTGCTAGTCTGCCTTGGAGCCAGCCGGGTATGGACTGAAACCTCTAGTAACTATGAGCTAAGTAAACCTTTCCTTCCCTCAGTTACTTACAAAAGTGACTGAAACAATAGGCAGAGGAAATTTCAAAGTAGAAGACCACTTAGCATGTGGTGTGGGTATTATTGCCTGCTTTTAACCAAATTTTCAGTTAGAATCAGAAACAAACAGAAGCACAGTTAAAAAATGTGAGAGATTTCCCTCTTGGCTAGGAAAGTAGCACTGGTGACTTTTAGGCCACACAGTAATTAATGTTATTAGAAAGAAGCTAAGTGCTTTGAACCAGGGCAATGAGAAAGATGCCTCAAGGGCATCTCGCACCCTGCAAGGCCACTTCATATGTCAAAGGTTTGGAGGAATTGAAATGAAACTTTTGATAAAAATGCCCTGAGTCACAAGGCAAGGCATTCAGCAACCACTGTAATTATGGTTCAACCTTTCCCAGTCACAACTCCTGCAAAGAACTGACTTTGGTGCCATCGAAGGGTTGATTTTTCAGGCATGCTGAATGCAATTGTTACACAATAACGGAAGATTTCACCAAGACTTCGCAGCAAAGCCTGGAGTCCAGGTAGGGAGTTGCAGTCTTTAAAGCAGCTCCTGAAAATATATTGAATGGATTTGTGAGCAGGAAGTCAAACCTTCAGAGGAAAACCCAGGCAGACCAGGGTGCCAGTCACACAGACCAAAAGCCAAGGCAGGCTGCAGGCTTCATGCAAAGCTGGCCCAAGAAAGAGGACATGGAAAATGCCCCCAGTGGAACCATGGAGTAGATGGTGCACAGGCCCTCCAGAGATTCATCCTGACACAGTGTGTCCTTGGTGCTCAGTGTTGAGATCTAAGATGTATTATTCACCGTGCTGGATTGATTCGTTCTGTGGCTCAACCTTTCCTTGTGATGTTCTGTTCTTCCTTCTTTCAGAATGCAGATGTGCATCCTGTACTTGTCTCACCTCATTTGTTTGTTTGTCTTTTGTTTTCTGAGACAAGCTTTCTCTACATAAGGCTCAGAATGGCCTTGAACTCACTCTGTGACGGAGGTTACCCTGGAACTCATGGCGGGCCTCCTGCCTCAGACTCCCAACTCCTGGGATTATGGGAAGTACCACAACTCACCCAGTAGAACTCCTAGCTTTAAGTTGGCCACTACTGTTAAGTGCTAACGTTTGTTGTGGCGCTCCTGTATCCTCCATGACATGCGAAGGACACCTCTGCTTTTCTGTGCAAGGAATCTTCTCACATTTCATTTACAGGTAGTTTTGCTTCTCAGATTAAACTTCTCACTATTGCTGAACTAGTGAGAGCAATCAAATTGGTATCATTTTTGTTACAGTAAGTTGTTGGAGTCTCTCAGTTTCTATTTTTAATTTGTTACTGCAGGTCATTTGTAAATTAAAATTAGCAAAGAAATTCATATATTGGAGAAAGCATCAAGTGTGTAGAGTTGGGCACTCTCAGCAGTTTTAAGTGCCCATTGTATAGCTTTGGACTTCTTTCAAAATTTAAGATGTAGACGAACAAGCTGAAGAAGGTAAAATTTGAATGCCATTTTTCAGGAAATGTCATTTCTTTCTGCTCATTCATCATTGTAGCTTCTATTGAACATTTTGTTATTTTAGCTCGCCAAAGTGTTCAATTAAAGTAGAGATGAAAACAGTTACCACTATTGCATCTCATCGATTCAAGTCAATACCAGCTGGTATTTCCACGGTCTGTGCTTTCCGCAAGCCGCAATACTGAGGTCAACTCTGGTTTTATGTCAGCTGTAAACAATGGAAATATGAGTGACAACTGCAAAAAGTAATATGGCCTGGTAATTTAGGCTAATACATGTGGGATTTGTTCATTTTAGTGGCTTCATCTGTGTCCAGATTTAACAGGATGTAGGAATGGCTAAGGGAATTATTTTTGGTACTTTGTGAAAATGTTTTACTTTGTAGCTTTGGTGGATTATTATACTTAAAGTCATTTTTAAACTGAAAAGTAACATTGTGATATTTTTACTTTTTAACCTTAACCGGAGGATTAGTTACAGAAAATACAAAATTCTCCTCAGTTTTTACAATTTTTGGTACTCTGTTTATTTGTTTTTAAAGGTAAAAATAAAAGTAGAAAAAGCACTAGAAAGAACACAGAATTTCACTAAACAGTGCAATAGAAATTCAGCACTTGTTGCTATATTGCATATTGTTATCTGCAATACTTAGTAATTTGTTCAGATTAACAGATACCAGCGGACAAAATTGATCAAAAATTAAAATTTTTTTGTCTTTTGGAGACAGCGTCTCACTGTACAGGCTGGCCTTGAGCTCAGTTTTGTAGCCCAGGCTGGTCTTGAATTCTCATCGATCCTCCTGCCTCAGCCTCCCGAGTGCTGGGATTACAGGCATGCGCCACCATGCCCGGCAAAAGAAGAAACTTTTTTAAAAAGATATTTAGTACAGAGTCTACAGAAGCTCACTCCACAGATCATACTCCTAGCGATTCTCTTTTTTCAGCCTCCTGATCCCTGGGATTACAGACCAGAGCCACCACTTGCCCTCTCAGTGCACTCCTAGGGTGAGGCTGGCACTGGCATACCAGGTATAAAACCACAGTCACTGTGCTATGCCTAAGTACATGCTTTAGTCCACTGAGCTATCTGGCCAGCTCTTAATAGAAAAAAAAAGTTTAAGCCCTAACTGTTCAATATACATGCAGATATCAGCAGTACAGTAATTCAAGCTGAGTGAATAAAAGGATGTGATATTTTTATACAATGGAGTGTAACTCAGCTCTAAAAAAGATTAGCTAAAGGCTTTTAGAAGTAAGTGGATGAAGCTAGGTGGGGCTCGTGAGATGGCTCTGCAGTCTA
Source organism: Myocastor coypus (assembly GCA_004027025.1). Lineage (NCBI taxonomy): Eukaryota > Metazoa > Chordata > Mammalia > Rodentia > Myocastoridae > Myocastor > Myocastor coypus. Next base: position 25,033 of record PVJA010003487.1, on the reverse strand, counting down.
AAGTACTTATTTAGGCAAGCATAGATGACCACGGGGACTGTGGTTCAAACCCCAGCACCACATGCTGCACCAGCGCCACCCACAGGACAGGCTGAGCTGGACGTAATAAAAGAAAATAAGTAAAGGGATGAAACTAGAGACCATATGCATAAGTAAAATAAATCAGGTCCACACTATGTAAGCACTGCATTGTGTCCTTACTGTAACAACTGAAAAAGAGTAAATAAAATTTTAAATGTACAATAGATAATGTGGAAGGGAAAGAAACTGTTCAAAAGAAGAGACAACTGGAATGAGGGAAAGGAGAAAAAAAGAAAGAAGTAATGGGAAAAAAAATCTGTGACTATATGCACATGCTAGCTTGGACAATTGCCCTGTTGGTTTCTCATTGTTTATTGAAAAGAGCATTTAATGCTTAAATTATTACTTCTCTTTCCTTTTCAATATTTTATAATATCTTACATTTTTTATTCTAAAACTAAATAAATACAGTTAATGTACAATAAAAGTTTTAAAAACATATTATATATTTCCAATTTTGTAATTTATATTATGTATATTTTTACGTAGTCATAATCTATACGATAAATTCACTGGTACCAATGGAAAATGCTTCAAACACTTTGTACTGGTCCACATTCTTACTAGTGGACCATGGTACCGAAAACCCACAACCTAAGTCAGAGGCTTACTTTGAATCATATTTTCAGAAATTCAATCAGTGGTATCATTGATTGCAAGGCAGAAAAATGGCAGCAAAAGTGAGCAGAGGACCAGAGAGGTTCAGTTCATAGCAACCTGGGAACTCAGCAGAGAAGCACTATCAGTTTGAAAAAAAGTAGATATAGCCCCAAAGGTCACAACACTTTGTGACCCACCTAGCCACATCCAGAATTGTGGTCTGCCAACATCTTGAGTAGAGTCCAAAGTCAATCTACTTGACACTTTATGCTAAGGGCCAAGGTCCTGTACTCTGTAAATCTCATGTTGAAGTTTAATCCCCATTGTGTGATTTTAAGGAGGTGAACATGGAACCCGGTTTCAGAAACAATTATAATTAGAAAGGGTAAAGACTGGTGAGGTAGCTCAGTGATCTAAAGTGCTTACTTAGACAAGCTTAGGCAAGTTCAGAGGCTGCAGTTCGATCCCTGGCACCACAGGCCAAGAAATCTCTGCCCCCAGGGCCGAATAAGCCAGCTTGAAGTACATCACAAAATGCTATCACTGATCAAGTAAAAGAATAGACTGAGAGAGAGAGAGAGAGAGAGAGAGAGAGAGAGAGAGAGAGAGAGAGAGTCAATGGAGTACTATGATGCCATATACAAGGATAAAGTTGAAACACTTGCAGGGAAAAAAGGGAACATTTTCAGATTGCAATGATAAATGAAATAAATCAGACATGTAAGTTTTAATGTTGTGTGGCTTCCCTTACATGAAGTTGATATACAAGTTAAGTAGGAAATAAAAGAGAGATAATAACAACAGGAAAGTATATTATATTCTAAGCATGCTCCCACTGCTGGGTTTTAGTTTTGTTCAGACACGGCCTGAGAGCTGCCTTTGCATGATTTTTATGTCTTTACTATTGCCAAGTCCTTACTGTTTCCATGAACATGAAATACTTTGGATTAAAACAAATTCTAGAACAGGAAAAGCAATGAAATTGAAGAGCACAATGATTTCCTGGATGTAGGATGGAGAAATTGGCAGATAATATTTAGTGGGTAGAGTGCTTTGTTTTAGAGATAACAAAAGTTATCTACACTGGATTGTGGTCATATTGTTGCAGTTTGTGTCTAGTTGTTCCCCCAAAGCCTCATGCAGCTTTAGGGTGGGCTTCTAGAGTTTGTGATTAATTCATGACACAATGCTGGGATTGTGGATGTGAGAGCTTCAGCTGCCCTATAGGAGGAGAGGCTGAAGACAACATAAAGAAGAGAGAGAGGCTAGCTAGTGGTCACAGCGACTGCTCCTCTCTTTTAGCTCTTTCCTGTTTTCTACCTCCATAAAGTGTTGTCATTTTTCACGTTCCACTCTGCCTTGGAGCCAGCTAAGTATAGACAGACGTTTCCACTAACTACAAGCTATGTAAACCTTTCCTTCCTTAATTTTTGCTGTCTGCTAATTTGTCTCAACAATAGGAGAAAATTAACTAAGATAGGTGTACATCTCAAGATCATACACTAAATCATACACTAAGCTTCTAAAATTTACCCAAAGTTAATCAAGTATAAGATTATGGCATACAACAGATGATTTTCTAGAATTCAACACGCTTAAATCATAGGTAAATATTAGAAAATCAGGTTCTGTTGCATAATGGAAAATTTTTCCAGCCTTCATTCTAGAAATAATCTAATTCTAGTACTTTGTAAAATATGGCAATAAAATTATTAATTTATATAGAATTTTCTACATAAATACACTTTATAAAATTGTATATATCCATGTAATAATGTATATTAATTTACATAAAAATAATCATTAAGAAATATATGTGCATGTGATTTTTGTATATTTCATAATTATTTATAGTTTTAGACGTTTATTGAGCTTCTCAGGAGATAGTGACGAATTCATTTATATTTTATAAAGGACATTAATTTTCAATTTAATTTGACTACATTTTCTCAAAATTAAGCAAATTTCTTTGTTAGAATTTCGAAAAGTAATTATTCAAATTCAGGTTATTTTATAGCAAATGCTTTCATTGAGTTTAAATGGTGCTGATTGATTGCATCAAATTTGAAATCAAAATTTAGATAGATTTGTTACAAACTAGTTAATCTATTGCATGGTTTTAATGTGTGTATGTCTCTTGGGAGGCTTTAAACAGGCAGATCAGTATGAGCCAGTATTTTTAGTGAGACCCTGAACACAATGTAGACCCTTTGCTAAAAATACAACAAAGAAAGATGTATACTCAATTTCCTCAGTGATCTTTAAATAATTTAGCTGTTTCTGTCCCACTAGCATTACCTCACCTATAAAACATAGTGTGCTTTCCTAACTTAAGATAGGTTTTCTAGACTGATTGTCAAAAGGAATAAGTACTAAACATTACAGCATAACAATGCTGGAAAACTTTATTCTTCTTGTTTTTCATTTCATAGAAAAGGTTTTTGAATTAATCATTGGAAACTGCAGAAGTCTTAAACCCTTACTGATATTTGCAGCAAGGATTCAAGTTTTTTTTTGAAAGGATATCACTCAGGGTACATATAAATCCACCATCTCAAGTGTGTGTCATTTTCAATATTTCATGATGTTGTTTTGCAAGAAAAATGGTCAAAATTTTCCAGTCTAATTTCTAATTTATTTAATAATAGTCTCCACTTTGAATTGATTTTTTTCTTGATTTACTGTTGTATATTGATAAAACATATCTATATTTTGCACTGTTCTTTTATGCTGGCAACTTTCAGACTTTTAATATAATAGAAACAGCTTTTGCTTTACACTATTGTTCAATATCATATTCCCATGACAATAACCTAATTATGTTCTCAGAAAACTTGCGAGATATGAGTATCAATTTGCAACCATTGATTTCTGAATTGATTTATTACTGCTACATTTTTTAAAACTTGTTCTTTTTTTTTTCTCAGATCCAGAGATTGAACTCACAACTCAAGGCTTGCTAGGCAGGTGCTTAGGCCAATGAGCTGTTGCCCTGGCCCAAACAGTTCTCAATTAAGCAAATTATAGTTAATGTATTCTTTTAAAGGAGATATCCAGCCCTTACATATTTTTGCAATGTAGGAGGCAGAAAATTTTACTTTTTTAAAATTGCTACCAGCAATCAGTGAGGTACTGAGTATTTATATCATGACCTTTTCAGAAATATTATAATCATTGTATGCAGTATGATAATATTATACCATGTTATACAGTATGATAATTCATCCAAATTTTGTGGCTTTGAATGAACAGCAATTCTATTTCATTTTACTGTTCTTTTGCTGGGAAATTGCACTGGACTCAGCTGGGCAATTAGCTGAAGCAGGCCAGACCAGGCTGATCTTGGTTGGACTAAGTCCTGAAGCTGAACTGAGCCATTGTGTCAGCTGCAGGTTAGAGCTCTGAGCCCCCAGCAGTACCTAAATGGTAGATCTGAGTGTTGGAGCACCCAAGGCCAAGGTTTAGAGTCCACACAACAGCTTAACAGAGAGCAACTAAGATTCCAGAGGCGAAGAAATTGGCTCCAGGGATAAAACACAAACAATTGTGATATAATAAATCACAATCACTTTCTTCTTACGCTGATTGTCAGTGGATGAGTTAGAGTGTTTTGATGAGAGAAAGTCAAGAAGGTGGCGTTGGAGAACTTCAATTCTTACAGTTTTTAGTGAAGTTGATGAAATACAGTGATAATGACAGTTTGTGAAAAACATGAGTTGTGAATTGCTAGTTTTATAAGTGCCTAAAGGTTAGCACTTTTGTAGAAGACACAACCTCAGATTAGAGCTTCAAAGTCAGCTAGAAGGAATCAATTCTAATTTTCATCACAGTCAAATATAGCCTATCAATAGCTGCAGGTAACTGCACATGAACATAGCCAGGACAGGAAGCAGGCTATTGCTCTCCAAATAATGAGGAGGCATCAGACTTAGCCTGCTTCCTAGGGAGCAAGAACAGGTTAGCACTGATTGTACCTGCATGCTCTGTGCATGACCCAATAGACACAGTCTGTGCTCATGCCAGGTACCTCTGCTGATGTCTTCTTCCTCTAAGTACTAGATATATTTACAACATTAAGTGTGATGAAACTGCTTTTGCTAGGTTATGATGTTACTAAAGACAAAAGTGGTGGACTCAAAATCTGAGTTATAGTATGCACTGGTAGTTGTATTTCTGGGTTACACTGTTACTTATCACTTTAAATGATTTCATGGTCCCATATGTGTTCAACATACATACAAAAGTATATGTGTTCTTAGCTTATGCCCCCCTCACTGTTTAACAGGATCACTTGTTAAGTATGTTAATTCTAATACAGGCAAAGTGGAAGGAAATACATACTTATCTCTGGTTGAGCAGCTCTGTATTATCATAACAAAATACTGGCCTTGAGATAATTAATGTCATACTTCTTATGATTTTAGTCCAAAATCAAGGGGCTTCTTTATTTTGAGTTTCAACTGATGACTATACATCCAGGAAATGTCATGCACAGCAACCTGTTCATTGCATGACTTTCATGTGGCATGATGCAAAACAGAGATCATAGAGAGAAACCCAGATCCTAAATTCTCCTTCAAAGGCATGCCCTGTGGAAGAGGTTGTAAGAAGAGAGGCTGCCTCTTGTTTTACCTCCTTTGAATGCACACCTTTGTCTACTTCTCTAAAGATCTCCCCAAACATACCACTTCCCATAAGTCCAAAGTGCATCCTGCCATCCTGGGGGACCAAGCATTCACAACTGGGCCTTTGGCAGGTATTTACTTTCTAACACACAGCACATGAACAATTGGCCAAAATGTAATGTGGTCCTGCTGATTATTTGGGGTCATCAGGAACAAAACAAGTATACACAGAGGGAAGGACCCTCAACTTCCTACTTCATTTGGTTGCCTTATGTAATCAAACATAATTCAATTCTTTTTTTTTTTTTCTTTTTTTTTTATTCAAGGACCTCAGAAAAAACTTGAAGTATATAAGTGAATATAATAGTATGGCAAACTGCAGAAGATTCTCCACTATACACTCTATTTGAAGCTGATTTCTGATGAAATCCATCAAAAAAAAGTACAAAGAGCAGAATTTACAAGTAATGAAATACAGCAATCCAATTAAAATTAACATCACTTTCTCTCCTCAAGTTGGAAAATGAAACAGTCTAACAGTTAGCTTAACAGCATGAGACACCATCAAAAGCTAGACATAAGTGAGGACGCGGTAGCACTGCTTACTCTACAAGAACTAAGATACTGACACAGTGATAATAAGACTATTTTGCATTTTAATGGTGCTTTGCTTTGTGAAAACTTTTTAAAATGATAATCATCCTTTTTAGAATTGGTATGCTTCCTAGAAGACAGGCATCAGGAGACAGTGCCTGTCCTAAAACAAAACCTAGAAAATTTTAAAAGAGCTATCATGCTTATTAATTTTAACGTTTTATATTTTAAAGTTGGTGCCAATTGGCCATTGGCTATTCTGGCAAACTAATGATTTCTGTGCTTATGTTGTGTCTCTCAGAATTTATGCCTTGGTGCAAGTGTGGCCAGCCAGGCACTTTGGCCCAGTTGGAGGTGCTTTAGTTGCGGACTTTACCCTCATTCAAGGACTCCCGCCAGTGACATGAGTCCTGTCACCTTCTACTTTTTGTAAATTTCCCTGTTTCACTTTGTCTGTTACAGAAGCACAAACCAGACTAAGCCCAGTATCTCCATTTGACTTCAAAATATGTGCCATAATTTACTTTGGATATAAATAATTTTCTAAAGCAAGGATTTTAATATGGATTTACATTTTCAAATTCTTAAGATATAGAAGGACTTCTACCACTCTTGTAAAATGTGCATCACTAATAGAAATCAAGACAGAATAAATCAAAATTTGCATATTCTTTAGAGAAACTTCCAAGGAACATAATCAGATCCCACATTTAAGAAATTCCCCTCCTGGGGTGTGGGAGATAGCTCGGTGGCACAAGTGCCTGCTGGGAAAGTGCAAGGTCATGAGTTTGAACCCCTGTCCTACACACACAAAAAAAAAAAAGAAAGAAAGAAAGAAACAAACAAACAAACAAACAAACAAAGAAATTCCATTCTTTACTGTAATGCTTATTCACTCAAAGTACATTCTAAAGGGATACTGAAAACTATCCACAGTTTATCTCTGTGTGACCTAAACTTGGAATGAGAAATTTTGTTTCTGTCAGCTACCTAACCTGCTTAATTTTTTCCTCAATTTTATCTTTGGTAAGGTTCTGATATATGTTTCATTGTCTTCATAATTATTAAGCTGAAATAAATAGAAACATTCTACACCAGTGGTCCTCAACCTTACTAATTCCATGACTCTGCAATACAGTTCCTCATGTTGCAATGACCCAAAACGAAAAAATAATTTTGGTGGCTACTTCACTTATGATTTTTGCTACACTTATGATTTGGAATGGCTTTAGGCGACCCCTGTGTTTTGGTTGTTCAACCTCTGCCAGGGTCACGACCCACAAGTTGAGAACCACTATTCTAGACATTTTCATATCATACAAATATAAGCACATTTCAGCTATTAATATGCCATAGTTTCTATTATCTAATATTCCCCTGGAACTCTTCATGCTTTGAATTCTCAAGATATTTATTCTGAAGGCACTCAACCAAGATATTCTTAGCCTTGTAGACTTTCTTCCTCAAAGTGACCTTTGCAATATGCATGTAAATTTAATAAAGTCGTTTTCATATATACCACATTATTGATAACAAATAAATATTTGGATGTATATAAAGGAATGCTTTCTGATTTGAAAAGGATCCAAATAAAATCAAGTTAATATTAATAGCTAGTAAGTGTCATAGAACAAGGAATCAGACACCTACTGTTTCCAATCAGTGTAATGACCGACAGCAACACACTTCACTTCTCTGGGATTAGTTTCCTCTTCTAATCGGAAAGGTTACCTTTGACAGTTCCAAGGTCTCCTTCAGCTCAAAATTCTATGAAGCTTTACATCATTTTTTTTCACAATGCTCCATATTTTGTTGACATATCAGCAGGGAACTTCACACTTCATTGGAAATCCATTAAAACAATTACCATGTCATTAGTGAAGACTTTTAATTATGAGCTTGTTAACCTAAAGAATTCACTGTGATAGGCAAGATTAGCTCTGTGAACAAGTGCTACATTGGGATGCACTGAGCAGAGAGCTGTCCTCCCTTCGGAGAATTTGAAGCTGTCATTCGCGTAGCACTCAGCCCTGTTGATTAGGTATGACAGCAGAAAAGTCAGGGAGTGTGGTAAAGATTGGTAACCTTTCTGAAAATTTCACAACTGGAAAAGCCAGAAAACTGAATGGAATCTTATTTTCTTTGATCTGATTCAAGGGTAGAACAGTGTGACAACCCTACTGGGAATCATGCAAAGATGAGGAGGCAGTGGTGGGTAGAACTTCATATTTGAACTACCTTAGTAGAAGCAGCTAGAGTGTAAATATTAATTCGACTGAATTTATGGAGGGAGTTTGTGGTACAAGTGCTGGATAGATTTATTTGCATGTCTGATCTTTTTTATCATCTATTTGTGCTTTTAATAAAATGAATATGATCTTATGCATAGTTCAAGCCATGGACCAGCTAATGTTTTGTTTCTTCCTCGTGTGTGTGTATTGGTAATTAATCCCAGGACCTGAGGAACTTTACGCTGAGCTACAACCTCTAGACATTTTTTTTTTTTTTTTTTTTTTTATTTAAGACAGGATTTCACTTCCTAATTTTTCAAGCATGAACTCAAACTTCTGATGCGTGGGCCTCAACCTCCCCTAGTGTTGGACTACAGAAGTCACTTTTGTTTTCTTGATAAAGCAAGATATTTTATAATTTTCCAGCTCAAAGTCAAGTTCATATGGTCTCATGAAAATCTATATAAAATATCAAAACTGACACTGAGATTGAATAAGCTTTTGGTGTTTTCCCCAAGATTCTATCTTTTAGTCCTTTCTGTTTTAGCAAACTCCTCTCCTAAAGTCACATCTTAAAACTAAGAATTGCCCAAGAGAGCATTTTCATTCTTGCAGTTTTCCTTATTACTGCTACTATTTGTTTGCTGAACTGGGATTGAACCTAGGGCCTCCGCCCTGAGCTACAGTTTGGGTTTTGTTTTAAGAGTTTTCCTTTGAATGCAAAGAGCACCACAGGCTGGATGCTGAAGTACCACCTTCCTCAGCCCGCCAGACTCTTGGGATTACAGGTTTTCATCAACGCACCTGACATTTACTGCTTTAATGAAAAACATTTACTTTCAAGCAAGCATATGACACAACACAATAGAATGGAAGTTGACTTTTTGAGGCAAAAAGAAAGAATACTTTAATAGCTTTTAATATAACATAGGAGTTTTCTGTATCTTATTTGTGTGCATTTGCTCTGGCGACGTTGCCCCACTGTCTATACTATCTTCACGTTATTTCCATTCTTTGCTCTCTATTTCTTGACATGTATGCTATTTCTTTTCTTTTCTTTTCTTTTCTGTTTTCTTTCCTTCTTTCTTTTTTCTTTCTTCTTTCTTTCTTTCTTTCATTTGCATTTTATCAAAGGATGTACAGGGGCTTCAGGGTTTGATTACTAGATCAGGCTCATAGTGATCCACCTGTTTTCATCCTCCCACCTGTTTACAGCCTCCCAAGATCTGAGATTACAGGCTCGCACCACCAAGACCAGTCTCAATTGTTGTCTCAGTACACCCCAAGGGGGTTGGGGTTGCTAGCTTTTTAGGCTCAGGGACTGAACCGTGGGCACCTGCACCAGCTTGGAGGAGCTTCAATCTGCTGACCCAGATCTCCCCTTATTTTAAATTATGCATCCTTTGTACTCTGTCTAGGGCTGAGAAAGAGACAAAATGTACCAAGTCCAAGAGTAACTGCAGCATGAGAAGCAGAACAATCACATTCTCATTGCTTCTATCATTCTGCATGAATTCAAGCCTTTGTTGCCATCTCTTTCCATTTTTCTGTATTAGGATTTTCTCAGCCTCACTGGAACCAATGTCCCCACAAACATGACCAGATATGGCAGGGAACCTCTTTTATGTGAGGTCAGTTTGATCTGAATGGTCAGTTTGGTCAATTTGATCTTTCAAAGAACTTAAGAGGACTGGGTAAAGCCATAACCTCATGAATAGGCTGTCTATGAGGAAAATTCATGAGTATTAAGTTCTGTGAATCATATTCTAAAAGCTTTCAAGAGGATCCATTATGCTTTTCCAATTTACATTAAAGATTTTTTTATGAAGACAACATAAATGTGTTTATTATTGCATTTCAAATCTTGCAATTATTCCAGTCTCTTGCTCAAAAACATACACAAATCAATCAGACCTTGTGATGATCTTGGACACTCTAAAGCCAGAGTGGCAGCCTCATGGATCCTTCCCCACTAGACTCTGGAAATTACAAGTGTTTTCTGATATTTAAGTATGTTATTATGCAGAGCTTTTCAATTTCCATGCCTCTCTCATGGAATATCTATGTATTTTTGTTTTGTTGTTGTTTAATTTAGTGCAAGTTCTGCAGGGTCTCATTACAGAGATTGCACTCGTTATGATCTTCCTGTTTTCGGCCTCCCAAACCCTGGGAATATAATTGTGCTCCACCACACCCAGCCTCATTTGCCATCTTGGCACTCTCTGACTGCGAAACCCCGGTCCCTCCGCCTACTTAAGCAGGGCTTTAATCTTCTGCGCTGTCTGGCCAGCCCTCTATGTGTTTAAGTTTTCACAAGGAATGCCTAAATATTTTCACTGATGAATTTGAGAGAATAAATCACACTTAACTATGGTCAAATATTTCCCCATAATTATAGAAGATGTATGTTGCCAAACATAAAAAACTCAATATTTAAGATAATAAAATAAATATTTAATTTGGCTTAACATGATAAAAATTATTTGTGTTTAAGAAAAATATTTATGATGAGCGATTTTAATTAGTAAGAATGCAAAAACATATAGCATTTAAGTCATAATATTAAAATTATAATATTTTTTCCAAGAAAACTTTATTCCTCTAAAATAAGGTAGCAGAATACAGGATTAAAATTGACTTCGGCAAAAACCGTGCATAAAGGAAATAATCTTGAACACAGTGATATGAGCAATCAAGAGGGCATATGTGATAAAATAAAGAATTATGAATTAAAATAGCACTATAATATTTCAAATTAGAAAAATAAAAATTTATTCCCCAAGGAATACATTGCACATATGTGTGGGTTGATGACATTTTTAAATTTGTAGGCAAGAAATACAATCATTCATTTTATTTTTATGTTTTAAATATTTTGTTTGAGGGAATTCTATAAAGAAAAAAATTAATTTTTGTCTTTTTCAGTCAAGGTCTTGCTATGCATTTCGGGCTGGCCTTGAGCTCACTTTTGTGACCCAGGCTGGTCTTGAACTTACACTGATTCTCCTGCCTTAGCCTCCCAGCTGCTGGGGTTGCAGGCATACGCTACGATGCCTGGCCCTGAAATTTCTTCTAAGAGATATTTAACCAATTAATTTACATAATACATTTATTAGTTACCTAATAAAAGTCCAAGTCATTTATTTATCCTATTATTTCAATTTAAATGATCTGCATATCTCCAGAACTGAAAACATCGTACCAGAACAATATGTGCACCCATGTTTATAGCAGCAAAATTTGTCATAAGTAGGTCTTGGAAGCATTACAAATGCCTATCAACTGAGGCAAATGGATAAAGAAGGTGTGGTATTTTGACACAGTTGAGTATTATTCAGCTATAAAACAGAATAAACCTGAAGCTTTTATGAGTAGTTGGACGCAACTAGAGACCATAGTCTTAAGTGAAATAAATCAGACTGATATCTGCAAATATCATACTATTTCCTTATTGTGAGAAGCTGAAGGGTAACATAAACACTTGAAAAAGGGGATGAACCTGTTCAAAAAGAAGGAACTACTGAATTGTGGAGAGGGCAGGACAGGTAGAAAGGGAAAAAGACACATTTACGTACATAGGTAGGATGGTTTAGACAACTGTACTGTGGATTTGCAGAGGTCTACGGAAAGGAGCAGTTAATATTTACTTTGTTTTGTCTCCTTTTACCCACAGGACCTTTTTCTCTTCTTAATTTCTTTCTTTATCTTCTTCGAATTTTACATGCATATATCTGATAATATAAACAGTTAGTTGGAAAACAACACCATACATTGTAAGAAACACTATGAAATTCATATTGCTTTATTTCAGTATAGTCTATCACTTTTATTTTTTCCATTTTGATACTATTTTGTATTTTCTTCTTTTTTTTTTTCTGTCTTTTTGAGACAGGGTCTCACTATGCAGTTGAGGTTGGCCTTGAGCTCACTTTTGTAGCCCAAGCTGGTCTCGAACTCGCACCAATGCTCCTGCCTCAACCTCCCGAGTGCTGGGATTACAGGCGTGAGCCACCACGCCCGGCTATTTTGTATTGTCTTAAAATAATAATAAAAATATGCATATTCTATTTTGGTGTCCTACTATTTTTATAACAGATTTTTCAGAAGAAATCATATGGATTAAGGGCCAGCCAAATAGCTCAACAGAGTAAAGTGTTTGCAAGCAGACACAGGTGCCCGAGTTTCAACTCCCAGGTCTGCTGTGTTGGGTCTGCCCCCAGGGCACACTGAGAAGGAAACTGAGATAGGTCATGAGGGTGTGCGCCCATAATCTCAGCTCTTAGGAGGCTGCAAATAGGCAGATCACTATAAATTTAATCCAGTAGTGAGACACTGAATGCCCTGCAGACCCTTTCCTAAAAAAAAATAAAAAAATAAAGAATAAAAAGAAGTCACATGGGTGGGTTGCATTTTAAAATGTATTCCTTCTATTTTGGCTTAGAAAACTGGCAATATCAAATTATCATTCCTTACAATATGAACTTACTTTATCACAGCTGAACATTTTTTGTGATGCCAGGTATCATAATAAGTTTCATATAAAATATATTGTCAGAAATGAATCCAGGAGGAAAATTAGGACACGTTAAAAATGGCATGAAAATCAAGATTCTCAAACATTAATCAAAATTTATCACTAAATTTTATTTTTCATTTGGCAGAGTTGAACGATGTTTAAGAACAGGATTGAATCTATTGTGTACACTACCGTATACTCAGCAAAGAGCTAGGAGGCCCATTTATATGTTCACACAGCTTGACATATGCCATCCTCAGTGTTGATTCACTAATGTTATAAGAGCATTGAAAACTCAGTAGATGTTACTTGAGACGTCTGAATCACATTGTGATGGGAGCATAGATTATCTACTGATTAGCATCCAAAGAATAAGGTAAAGTGTACATTACAGCATTGTGTGTACTACATAGACAATGAAAGCTAAGACTTTTCGGGATGGGGGGCTTGCCAGCGATTGAACTCAGGATCTTGTGCCTTCCAGGCAAGCACTTATTCTACTGAGCTATCTCCCCAGCCCCTACGTAGATAATAAGAACATTGACAATATAAAATTTCTTATGCCAAGTGATTCTTCTTGATCTTTGTTTTCCTCATATATTTGGTGCAGAAATATGGGGAAGTAAAATTGACGTGTTTAAAATTCAATGAAGAGGGGCCTGGCGGGATGGCTCAGTGGTCTAAAGTGCCTGCTTGGGAAAGCTTGGGTAGCTTCACGGACCGCGGTTCGATCCCCAGCACCACATGCTGCACCAGCCCTGCCCTTCAGGCGGGCTGAGCCGGCCATGAAAATGAGTGAATAAACAAACAGGGGTTCTGAAACAAGGTAAATAAATAAATAAATAAATAAATAAATAAATAAATAAATAGAAAGCTGTTATAAAAAAAATAAAATTCAATGAAGAGTATAATATTTTCTTTGACACTAAAATACCATAGATAAAATATTTCATTTTTGATTCCATTCTCAAAAGCAATATAAATACTATGGAAACAGTTAGCAATCAATGGACTTAAATCAACTGTTAACATGTCAATATATGGATACAATTACTTCTACTGCTCCTGTTCTCTTGGACTTCTATTGACATGAAAATTCCAAAATAATTTGTTCTTACTATTTATTTATTATTTATGTATTTATTTATTACTGGGTACAGGATCTCACTATGCAATTCTGACTCATAGTGATCTGTCTCAGTCCTTGCAGTGCTGGAATTATAGGCATGTGCCAACGTGCAGTTTTGGGTTGTCACTGTCTGCCTGGGGTACTGGATCTGCAAGGCATGTGGTACCAGGGATTGAACTTAGGTCCTTGGGCTATTGCTCAAGGACCAAAGGACCAAATATTGAATTATTTTATTTACAGTGCATGCCATTGTTTTTATCTTTGGTTGCTTTTATTTATTTATTTATTTATTTTTTTGTCTTTTTGAGACAGGGTCTCGCTATGCAGTTGAGGCTGGTCCTGAGCTCACTTTTGTAGCCCAGGCTGGTCTCGAACTCGCACCAATCCTCCTGCCTCAGCCTCCCGAGTGCTGGGATTACAGGTGTGAGCCACCACGTCCGGCTTGGTTGCTTTTAATTTAATTTTATTTCCATTTATTTTCCTTGAATTTATCTTCCATAAAGTGATTATCTGGCATATCCAGATAAACTGCTAATTTCTACAAAAGCTTGTAAACATCAGTATTACCAAGCCCTCTTGAATTTCTTAATCAGTTTTCAAATACACTTTTTTCACTTGTTTACATATATTAAAAATTTAAGGAATATTAATTCATTTATCCAAGTGTTGTAAACAGTACAAACTCTATTTTTAATGTGTGATGTGATTTCCTTTATTTGCTGTCATTTGTTTTATTTTTCCATCAGAGGAATTTCCAAGAGTCCCAGTAATTATCAGAAATTTTGCAGGAATGAGATTTGTAACAGACAGAACAATCTCTGCTATTCCAACTCTTCAACTTTTAGTTAAAGTCTTGATTAAAATTAAGTTTATTGTTAAATTTTCTATGTACATAATGATTACATCAATCACAGTGAAGTTACATCTGTGCATGTTATATCTTAATTATTTTCCCCCCATTCCTTTACATTTCTCTCTCTTCCCTACGTCGTTTTGAATTATTCTTTTTTTTTCTCATATTTTTCTTTTCCCTTCCTTTGTTTCACCCTCACATTCTCTCGAGGTTCTGTTCTTAAAGACTTGCTTTCTGTTTCCCAATATTTATTGTATATTTTGATCTTTACTCATTTGATTTCTCACATGACAGTAACAACTTGATTTTGCACATGTGTGTCCACTACATAAGAATATAGTCTCAAGATGTATCATTTACCCAGAAATATCTCAAGGGTATTCTTTCAAAGATGAGATATTACTCCATTATATCAATCCCCTGTCATCTTTATCCATTTACTAGTTGATGACATTTGTTTCTAAAATTTTATAGGTGTGCATATATTGCTGAAGTATGTTTTATTTATTTTTTGTGTTTTATTTTTTATCATTTTTAGAACAAAATAACAATAAGATAGTTTCAAAACACGCTAGTAGTACATTCGTAATAGTTGACACATTGTATTGTGTTGTCTTCATAATAGTAACAGAGCATAGGGTGTAGACATGAAGAATTTTCTGATCAATATTGGTAAGGAAAGAGAAAAGAAAGAAAAAGACAAAGGGAGAAAAAAAAGAAAAAAGAGAAAAAAAAATCTCTTTGAGCTGAGAGGAAGTAGCTGTATACACAGTCCAATGTTTCTTATTTGCATTGGGTTATTAATGAAACCAGCAGTGTTGGAGGTTGTTGATTTAAGCCGAGTCACAATCAACAGCCCCCCTTCTTTTTGTTACATCTCTAAAAGACCAGAATGACAGGAATCCCAAGCATGAAAACTCTTTTAAAGGTTCTTAAGAACAATATCTGATTCATCCTGTGTACATAAGTGCATGGATTTGTTCCTGCTATGCTTCCTCTCTTTTCTGCTTCCAGTCACTTCACTGTTTAATCCTTAAGTCTTTGATTGCCATTCAGCTGTGTTATGCTCTTCTAATTTTATTTCTTCTTTAGAATTCTTACACTACGCAGACTATACGATATTTACACATGTAGGTCTGGTTTATTTCACTTACGAGTATTCAATTCAACTATACCCCTACTAAAAATTTCCCTGGAACTGAAGAAATCATACCATAGTGATATCTGTGTACCTATGTTTACAGCAGCCCAACTTGTAATAGCCAAATCTTGGAAACAACAAAATGCCCATCTTTTGAAGAATGGTTGAAAAAAGATGTGGTATTTTCATAAAATGGAATATCACTCAGCTATAAAGAATGATAAACTGGAAAACTTCATATATAAATGGATGTACATTGAACATGTACTCATACTGAAGTATGCTTTTAAATCTTTTTAAATACTTCCATAAAGTCATTTGCGTAAATCTGTATATGTAGGTAAAACAAGAACTTAATAAAATGAAGAGTATAACAGTAAAGATATTCACAGGCCTATTTGTTGTGTGTTATGTTATGTTTTCCTATACAGTTATCTTCATTTATATTAGAAAAAGCTGAGCAAATCTGAAGAGATTATTGTCACTCCATCTCATTACAGACTCCATGTGATGATTGCAACCTTTGTCTTTGAACTTGTAAAACACTGGAAAGTGTATATAATTAATAGTTTCTATCTCTTCTGTTAGGAATATAAAATCCTCTATATAGGCCATATTTTTTCATATGTATGTTTATTGATCATTAAATAACCTATGTCATTAAATTTGAGGTGGAAATATTGTTTAATTCAATTACATAATTTGCATCACTGAGCAATATGTAAAAACATGCATGAAGAGTTATTTGTAATTATATTGACATCCACATAAATGCAGACATTCCGTTAAATAAAAAAGGATCTTGAATAATCTTGAATATAAGTTATTTTACTACTCTTGGGCTCAGTTCCCTTCAGAGTTTAAGCTGAGTTTTTTCTGCAAGGATTAGTTTGATAGAAGAAAACACCTGAGGTAAAGTAAACAGCATATTGTCTCATACACAATAAGTGACAAATCTTTTGGCTATCTTACAATCCCCACAACTTTCCACTTCTCTTGTGTTGTAAAACACGGTATCATTTCTTAAATGATACCTATTTCTTAAATATACATTGGGGATGGGAAAAATGGAAGCATTGCTATTAAAAATAATTAGCACTGAAAAACACTCAGCCTGTTTCAATGTATATGGCTACAGATAAATTAGCAGGCTGGATGCATCATATGAGTGTTCCATTTTTTATTCCTTTTAAACAAATGTGTGCTACGTGAGTGCTTTAGTGGAATGTGTTTTCTTTCGCTCTTCTGAGCTGGTCACATGATTTATGTGAGGTCAAGTGTCTCAAGATGCTGGAACTCTAAATTATTTGCCCTGGTAACTGTGTGAGCTCAGAAAAGACACCTAGCTTTCCAGGACACAGTTTAATACTTTGTGAAATGGGTGGTAAGTAGTAAAAACATATTATTACTGTGGTGAATTACACAGCTAAACAAGATCTATTAGATGAAGAAGGCTTAGAATATGTTGTAATTACGGTAAAAATAGTAAATTGAACTCATACAGTCATCACTGATATTACCAAAGCTTTCTTGGTTGGTATAATACCTGACGCTCATTCATTTCTCATTCTTTATCTGAGCATACAGTAGATGGCAGAAAATGTAATCATCTATAAAACTGATATTTCTCTTTTTGTTCAGAGAGTTTGTCAAAGAAAACTAACAGGAAATGATGCCCTTCTAAAGATGTGTGAAGGATATAATTTTAATTAGCAAACTCAGGTCCATAAAAATACCTCCTGTTTGATCAAACAAAAATAATTACTCCAGACAACTGAGTTGCCAAAATATTATCATAGTGAGAAGTCAAAACTTAATTTAACATTTTCCTGACAGCTTTTATATTGAGGAATTGTAGTAAAGCTTAAGTGATTTGCTAACAAAATTATCTGTGATTTAAAGTTATTTAAAATAGTAAACTTGAGGGCTGACCTGATAGCTCAACGGACTAAAGCACCTGCTTCAGCAGAGCACAGAGGCCAGGGTATGATCCCAGTTTTGCCATGCTGGTCCTACCTGAGGGGTGCCTTGATATAGTGATTGAGACTGGGTATGATGGCGCATACCTATAATTCTAGCACTGGGGAGGCTGAAAACAAGAGAATCACTATGAGCTCGATCTACATAGTGAGACGCTATAGACCCTTTATACACTGTCCTAAGCGTAGAAAAATTATAGTGTTAATTAAAATGCAGGGAAATTGAGTTTACAGTTTAGATGACCTGGATTTACAGGACCATCCTATTAAAATTAAGCTATGTTGTTCTCATGTAAATCTACTTCGACACACATATGACAACAAACATGTCAGGAATAATTTTTATCTTGAAGTTTACATAGGGTACTGTAAGTTGTAATTTTACACAAAATAAAATTAAAATGAAGTGATAATTAAATGGGAGAAAGCATATAAATGTGTACCATACCAGTTGAATCAAATTTTACATGATTAATCTTTCATATGTTATATGAGTTTACATAGTAAATGACTCTATAAGGTACTTAATATGTTTGTTTCTTTTTTGTCTTTTGAGACAGGGTCTCGTTATGCAGTTCAGGCTGGCCTTGAGCTCACTTTTGTAGCCCAGGCTGGTCTCAAACTGGCACCAATTCTCCTGCCTCAGCCTCCCGAGTGCTGGGATTACAGGCGTGAGCCACCATGCCCAGCTTAATATGTTATTTTGATTTGACCAGTAAATACATCAAATTAATTTAATCAGTGAAAGTATCCTTTGCTGTTTTCCTTCCAGTATAATTCATTTGTATGTTTGAATTATATGAACTTTTTGCACCACAAAAATCTAGTGGTCAGCTGAGGTAGCATATGTTCCAAATGTTTTGGCCCATGGAAGCAGTTCTCAATATTTGTTTATCTTCAACTGTCATCTTAATATCCAGATAGAGTGCTATTCCACACTATCCAAATTAAAGAAAAGAGGAATTTATTATGTCATACACAAACTTCAACGGATGTCAATGTTTATAAACTGTATTTTGCTACATTACTGTTATTGTTTAACATTCCAGAAAATGCTTCAATAGTTCACATTTTGTATAAAAATAATTTCAATATTAATAGACATACAAAGCTACAGAATATGTTAAAAATAGGGAATGCATTCAGAAAAAGACCCTTTAAGATTATGTAATGCTACTTTGAAATGACAAAAAGTGAGAAAAGCATAGAATTTTGTTAATATAAACTTAACATTTTTCACATGCATTATTTAAAAATGTAAACAACACATTATTCAATTTATCTGTGAAATCATGTGCAATTATTACTGGGATGTGATTTACCTTATGATACATTGGGTCACTAAGCCAAATGAACTACATATGTGTATGAAGCTCCTGTCTGAGTGAACTGCTGTAAAATTTTACAAATAGACATATTATCTCTCTTTTAGAACATTTAATATGACCTATTACTTAGCAGTAATGTAACTAGTGTAATACATACATACATATAATACATATGTAATGCATGTACATATACATGTATTATATATATCATATATCATATATCAGATATATCATATATCATATATATCATACAAACCTGAGGTTACATAAATATTTAGCACTACTATTTTTCACACATTAAAATCATGGAAAATATGTTGCAATTTTTCTCCCAATTAGTGTCAATTTCAGTAGGAAGTGATTACCTCTGTTTTGTGCTTTCTTATTATCAGTGACACACAATATATATCTTTATCTTTGACTCCATTATAATGTTTTCTCTTAACCAGTCCACATATGAGTTTCTTTTCTTATTTTTT
Source organism: Myocastor coypus (assembly GCA_004027025.1). Lineage (NCBI taxonomy): Eukaryota > Metazoa > Chordata > Mammalia > Rodentia > Myocastoridae > Myocastor > Myocastor coypus. The sequence continues at coordinate 5,477 of PVJA010003487.1, read as the reverse complement.
ATTTTGTTTCTTACTCTTTTATTTAGTACAGGGTCTATATGGTCTCACTACACAGATCGGACTTGTAGTGATCCTCCTGTTTTCAGCCTCTTAAGTGCTGGGATTATAGGCGCTTTCCACCAAGTCCAGTCTCATTCACAATCTCAGTACATCTTGGGGATGGGGCCCGCAAAGCATGCAGGAGATCAAATGCTGGTCCCTGTGTCTACCTAAGCAGACTCTATCCAACTGAGCTTTCTGGCGAGCTCAATGAATTTCTCTATAGAAGCAGGATACAGGCCGTGATGGCGCTCAGTAGTAGAGAGCTTGAGGAGCATACACAAGGCCCTGAGTTCAATCACCAGGACCACAAATGAGAGCAGGGTATGAGAAGCTTTACAGCTTGAAAACCCACTCTTCTTCACAGTACCACAGCAAAGACACTGTTTTGGGGGTGAAGTTTTGTTGTTGTTTCTACTGCTTTGTAATTACAAAATGACCATTAAAATTTTACATAAATAATAATAACTTTAAAAACATATGGAAGAAGTGACAGAAGAATAAAAAGAAAATCAAATGAAGAATAGAAAACATAATGCCTAAATTACTAAAGCTTTAACCTCTCCATCATACCTTTCATTTGGAAAATCATTTCTTAAAATGTATTAGTAGCCATAACCTCTGGCTTATTATAGTGTTCTTCAACAGCCAGCCCATTTTCATACCTTGAAATAGTACCTTACAGTGGAGACCTGCAGGACATGAGGAATAAATTTAGTTGTAGACTTCTGTCAAGAAGCAGAGACATCATGCATGATGAATCTACCAAAACAAGGCTCTCACCTTCTTGTTGGAAGTCTAGGAAAAGAAGACAGTTCGTATTTTGGTTTAGAATCAAAAATATCAACCAACAGTCTCATGTTCTGAGAGACGTGATGATGAAAATATGTAATATAACCATTGTTAAATTTAAACAATAAAAGAATTGGAAAAAAAAAAGTGATTAGATCCTAGAGTGCTATGCTCCCTGTTAATCCATTAATGAGCTCACAGTTCAAAGTTCTGTTAATGGATAGAGCACGTCTGAAAAGGTTGGTCTCTAGGGAGGTGATCTTGAAAGATATACTCTTGTGCCTGATTGCACTCTTCTCTCTCTGCTTCTTGACTGCTATAGATTGAGAATGTGTCCTCCAACACATCATTCCTGCCAAGGAGCCACCACACAGTGTGCTTAGACTGAACTCTCTGAAACTATGAGCTTGAGGTTTGGGTTGGCTTAAATTGAAAGTAATATGAAGAGTAAACTTTTTATATATTAGTATTATTTTTTACAGTACCAGGGATTGAACTCAGGACTTCTTGCTTGCCAGAAGTTCTTATTCTATTGAGCTATTTCCCCAGCCTCTGAATAATGAATTTTATTTATTTATTTGTTTGTTTGTTTTGTCTTTTTGAGACAGGGTCTCATTATGCAGTTGAGGTTGGCCTTGAGCTCACTTTTGTAGCTCAGGCTGGTCTCGAACTTACATCGATCCTCCTGCCTCAGCCTCCCAAGTGCTGGGATTACAGGTGTGAACCACCACACCTGGCTTGAATAATGAATTTTTAAAATACTTACTCTTGTAGCAATTATTCTGGTTCTTGGTGAGTGAGATGATCATACCCACCAGAATCCATTCAGTGCCTGGGACAGGTGTTGATTACTGTTTATAGCTGTAACTGATTCAAGACCTAATGTCAATGCACCAATCAAATCTCAGTATATTTTGTGGAGGATGCAAACAATATTAAATCATAGCAATACTATTTAATTTTTGGCAGCTTATGTAGTAGCTGGAAGTAATTTAAAAATTTTGCTCACATACTGATTCAGATATTATGCAATAGCTCAACATTTTTTAATCTTAATTTATTATCCTAATAAATCTAAATTGAACAAAGAAGCAGTTTTACCCAATTACAGAACTATATGTGATTAACTTTTTTTTTTTTTTTTTTTTTGTCTTTTTTGAGACAGGATCTCATTATGAAGTTCAAGCTGGCCTTGAGCTCACTTTTGTAGCCCAGGCTGTTCTCAAACTTGCACCGAACTCCTGCCTCGCCTCCCAAGTACTGGGATTACAGGCAGGCAACACCACGCCCAGTTTATATGTGATTAACTCTGTATCTGAATAAATTCTATCGAAAGCATGCACATTCCCCATATTGTACTATTTTTTTAAATAACACTAGATTTCAAAGTATTCCCAGAAATTTCCCAAGATTTTTCCTTAAAGATTGGGAAAAGCTTAATTGAAATAACTACTAAAATACAGTAAATATCAGAGTCACAGTGGAGCAAATCAGCAAAAGAAATTTATCTATTACCAGTCAGTGAGGGTGAGGATACTCAGCAGCCCAACGATTCTTGTATATATGTGATCTAGCAGTAATAATTTCAGTGCTATGGGCAACATGACAGTAAGTCTAGAATAATGGAAATAAGGTCTGGACATGAAAAGAAATGCATGTTTAGCAAACTACATCCTTTTAAACTAATTAATTTTACTTTAAGAATTATTTTATAATTTATTAAACCCCAGTTGATATCTCTAATGAAAGTACAGATCAAAAACATTTAAACTGATAGCTCAAAAGAAAGGAAGAGACATTGAAAGGCTATATAAAATTATGAGATACTCAAAGATCTACAGCACATTCACAAAAAAGATGAATTGCGTGTAGTACTACTTTGGAGAAAATATAGCAAATAATCTAAGGAGATTGGGTGCGTTTAGGGTGGTATGGCCGTAGAAAGGAAATAATATAATTGAATTGTGTATTGCCATTTATATCACTAACTGATTTAGTGACAAAATATTTGGCATTTATTCTTAAATTACAGAGCACATCATATTTTGAAATATTATTACGTGAATAAAAATAAAGCATTAAAATTATTATTTTCTTTCCCTCCTTATGTCAATTCCTAACTTGCAAACAATTAAGGAAAGCAGTCTTTTATTTTGGAAAAAAAATTAATGGAATAATTTTTATGTATAGTTGTGGATGTTTGTGGATATATAATGAAAATAAAAGTTTATTCTTAGATCCTAGTGTGTATTTTGAGGATATTATATTTTATCCCAATTCTTACAAACATAATATTACTGAATTTTTACTTTCTATTTGAAATATCTTTGGCTCTACAAAACCATATTTTCCTTGATTTTATCAAGTTTATACAGTCCCTGTTTCTCTTGTTTTTTTTTTTTTTTTTTTTTTTTTTTTTTTTTTTTTTTTTTTTTTTTGTGGGACCAGGGTTCGAACTCACGACCTTGCACTTGCCCAGCAGGCACTTGTGCCTCGGAGCTATCTCCCCAGCCCCCCTGTTTCTTTTTAAGCAGTTAGTCATAAGAATAATTTTATGTTCTTGGCAAACAGATTGGTTTGCTCACATTTGAATAAGCAATTATTTATTTTAGATGGCAAGATTACCATCAAGCTGTGAAATTGCAATTTACCAATTATTGTTAAGAATAAAAGTTTGTCATTTAATAAGGAATTTCCTTTTTTCAGTTTCAAAATCAATGAAATATATATATATATATATATATATATATATATATATGGACTTTCATAAAACAGATTTTCTTCTTTATGGCCTCTGGGCCATGGTTGGCCATATTATTTTATCTCATATGTAGGTCTTATAAATAATGAAACTCAAATCTCATGATGGTTGCAAATTAAGTTCTCTATTAAAACAGTATGAAAAGCAAGGAAATGAAGTTCACAGAAACAAATGCGTTCTTATTTCTTCAGTCATGTGCAGCCTCTAGCTTCATTTTTGAATTAAAAGATTCCTGTCCATCAAGAAATGAAAAACTCTTTTTTTACTATTTCCTCATTCATTACAGATAAAAGTCTTTTTTTTTTTTCTTAAGTACTGCATGTAATACAGAAGAGTGGTTCTCAGATCTGCCCCCAGATACAATTGAGTCTGGAAGCTGCGATGAAGAAAATCTTCCCAAGTGACTCTCACACACTAGTTGATGTGTGTATGTCCAACATACCTGTGGCTTGTATGTCACAGGCTCTGGTAAGATGGTACCATCTTCCCACTGTCTGAAAAGACTTCAGTTTCCCAAAGAATAAAGAATAGAGTATGGAAGAATTATGGCAGTCATTGAATGGTAGAGATTACAGGAAATACTCTCCCATGTTATTCTTGGCTTTCTGCTACTACAACAGGCAAGGAAAAGAGTCAGAGAACAGTCAAGAAACATTTTTCAAAGAAGCACATTTAAAAAAATAATCATTTATTGGGGCTGGGGAGATAGCTCCGTGGCACAAGTGCCTGCCTGGCAAGTGCAAGGTCGTGAGTTTGAACCTCAGTCCTCCAAAAAAAAAAAAAAATCATCTATTTATTTATATGGTGCAGGTTATATTTTATCAAATCAATACTCATTAACTTGTAATTATCATCTTTCTATGATTACATGATACACTAATCCTAGAAACATATATTAAAGGATCTCCATTCTAATCTGTAAGTTTTCTGTAATTTTTTTCCTACAACCAAACTTATTAACTGGCTTACAAAATAACTTCTTTGTTGTTTTGGTTATGGCATTAGAATATATAGTTTCTGTCAAAGTCGAGCAAATTATATTTTTTTAAAAAAAGAGACACTAAGAATGAATAAAGCAAACCATCATATAATAATAAATGAATTTGTAGCTATTTTGCTAGACTAGTATTTAAAATTGAAAAGAGCACTATTTTATGCACAAAATTAGAATAATATTATTTTGACTGTAAATATACAACAAATATTTATTCATATAAAATACATTAAATGTATCATTAATTTATTACTTTTTAAATATTAGTTACAATGTGCAATGAAATATACTTGTAAAAATAAAGCGCAAACAGTATGATACAATCCCATGAAGAATAATAGAAATAATCTAAGAGTTATAAATTGGTCTTAGTGAAGTACCTGAGTCATAAAAAATCTATAGATAGAGTCTAATTTTATAGTGAAGTCATCATTACATGAACATACACATCAATGTATTAGGTCATAAAATATATCAGCAAAAAGGAATAAAAGCATCTAAATAGAAACATGGGAACAAAATAGCTGGGGCTGCCGCTCAGCAGCACGGTACCTATATGGCAACCATAAAGTCCTGAGTTTGACTTCCAGTGCTAAAAAATAAAATTAAAAAATAAGTTATAACTGGATCAAAATGTAATTAACTATTGGTATAATACTCATGGTTAAAATTCATATCTGTTAGCCGGGCGTGGTGGCGCATGCCTGTAATCTCAGCACTCGGGAGGCTGAGGCAGGAGGATCGGTGCGAGTTCGCGACCAGCCTGGGCTACAAAAGTGAGCTCAAGGCCAGCCTAAGCTGCATAGCGAGACCCTGTCTCAAAAAGACAAAAAAAAAAAAAAAAAAAAAAAAAAAAACAAAAAAAAAAAAAAAAAAATAAAAAAAAAAATA
>PVJA010003486.1:79232-94742 GCA_004027025.1 Myocastor coypus | reverse complement strand
TATATATATATATATATATATATATATATATATATAAAATCAAAAGTGAAGGAAGTGATTTCTGCTTTGTCTCCATGCCCTGTCACCTTGAATCATGCACCTTACCCACTCTGGGGAGGGTGTGTGCTCAGTTTAGGCTTTGGTAAAAAATGAGAAACACTTTCTGGGCCTCTGTGAGGACTGAATAATTAAATGAGGATGTCTGATCCATGATGTGACAATGGGTAGACATTTAATAAATCCTACATGTTACATGATGATAACAGAGACACATCTTTTCCCCTGAGAAAAACTGGAACTAAGTTTGCTTCCTACAAGTTATGCTATAAAGCCACTCCAGAACAGATCAGAACAGAGATATGAAAAGTCACAACGAAAAACGAAATACATCTGTCTCCAAGCTCAACAAAACTGAAAGAAATTAAAATGTCGAATGAGTATATTAATCAACATAAGATGACTGATCATCATTATCAGCTGAAATGTGTCTTTCTCCCAAATCTTACCTGCTGTATTTCTAACTCCAGGTATATTAGAATTGGGCTGTATTTGGAGATAGGGTCTTTAAAAAGATGATTAAGTTAAAATAAGTTCACAGAGCTTAATTTATTTATTTTTATGTATCTATACATTATGGCTGGGGGCCGGCAGGATGGCTCAGTGGTCTAAAGCGCCTGATTGGGAAAGCTTGGGCAGCTTCAGGGACTGCGGTTCGATCCCCAGCACCACATGCTGTGCCAGCCCTGCCCTTGGGGCAGGCTGAGCCGGCCATAAAAATGAGTGAATAAACAAACAAAGGTTCTGAAACAAGAAAAAAAAATTTTATACATATATATACATGTATGTATATATATATATATATATATATATATATATATATATATATATATATATATTATGGCTGGCTCAGCCTGCCCTAGGGGCAGGGCTTGCCCAGCATATGGTGCCTGGGACTGAATCTCCGTCCCTGTGGTTACCTTAAGCTTTCCTAAGCAGGTGCTTTAGCCCACTGAACCATCTCGCTGGCCCCTCACAGAACTTAATCTAGCATGAGCAAAAGGGGTTTAAGATACAGACACCCAGAAACACCATGTGAAAGCAAGGAGAAAAGTGACCGTCTAACAAATGAGGAAAGACTTCAGTATAAACCAATACTGACAACTAACCTAATTATCAGTGGAAACTTAAAAAACTGAGGTCAGGAAGACCTGCAGATAGCCACATCCTCTCACCAAATCTCGCAAGTTACCAACTCCTCAGCTGATACGTCCCCTTACGTGGCCCACACAGCTTCCGGCGGACCTCAAGCTGCTGTTGTCCAAATTCATTACACTTCTGAATCATCCACACAAAATCATTTTGCTTTGGTTGCCTTCTCACTAACCGGCCGTCTGCTATAATTGGATTTTCTACAGAGAGCTGGTACTGGTTGCTCTTCCATCTGTTCAGGGCTTCCGCTGGCTGAGCAGAGGCTCTCGTCCTTTCGTTGTGAATCTGACTTCAGTCCCAGTTGTCCAGGCCTGCATCCCCCACTGAACCAAGGTCAGCCAATCGGCTTCCTGAGCTCTTAGACACAGTGATTGGGTCCGGGGTAAGTTGCATGGCTCAAATTGGAAGAGTATTTTAAATAATTGGTACAAATGTCACTAGGGCTTGTGTCTAGATGTCCCCCCTGAAACTTCATGTGGTCTTGGGGAGTCTCTTTAGAGATGGCTGGATCTGAAAGGCATAACGCTAGAAGCAAAGCTGTGTGATTACTAAGTTAGTCCACTGACTAGTTTGGCATAGTTCTTGGTAGGATCAAGGGTGCTCCGCCTTGGATAGAATACAAGGGACAAAAGGAGGACTAGTTTGGTCAGGTGTCGCTCGGTGCATTTGGTCTATCTGCTGCTGCCCCCTGTGTGCTCTGTGATGCCCTCTGCCATGTCTCTCGACCTTGGAGCCAGCTGACAATACACTGAAACCACAACAAACTGTAAGCCAAAATAAACCCTTCTTCCTCCCTTAACTTTGGGTGTTGGGTTTTTAGTCTTAGCAGTAAGAGAAGTAAGTAAAACAAATGTGTTCGCCAGCTTCTCTATTACTGCAGTGAAACATTTGATACTTAAGCTGCTTAAAACAGGAGAGATGTCTTGGGCTCACAGTCTCTTCCGTCTCTCTGCGGAAGCTCTAAACCGGAAGTCAGGAAAGAGCCAAGGCAAGACAGACATCCTTCCAAGGCTCACCTTCTGCAACCCACCTTTTTTTTTTTTTTGGTATCTGGTACAAGGACTACAGGGTCTCACTTCATAGAGATTGAACTCATAGTGATTCTCCTGTGTTCAGCCTCCCAAATACTGGGATTGCAGACGCACTCCACCAAGCCCAGTCTCAATCCTTGTCTCATGGTACCCTGCAGGCAGGGCCAGTTGGGCAAGCTGGAGATCAAATCCCAATAGCTGTGTCTGCTTACGTAGGCACTTAGTCCTCTGAGCTATCTGCTGGGCCCAATAACCTTTTTTTTTTTTTTTTTTTTTTTTTGGTGGTGGTGGTGGTACCCAGGATTGAGCTCAGAACCTTAAGCTTGCCAGGCAAGCACTTATTCCACTGAGCTATCTCTCTGGCTCAGGCTCGGGCTCTGTGACCCACTTTCTTCACTTCAGCACCTCCTAACAACATGCTCAGCCACAAACTCTTTAAGGAATGTATCACAGAGGAGCCTAGGGCTTCCACAATCCAATAAGCTTCCAATCGTCTCACCTCTCAACCCATGAGGCTTTTTATGAGGGATGTTTTGTATTTATACCGTAACCATGAGCAAGGAGGGGAAAGGGACCTTCTCTTTAAAACTGCTCTCACAGAGAACTGCTTTTCACCTGGAGCGATGGAAACCCGTCATGCAACTTTAGGACCAAAGCCTGGATCAGAATAAAGTCCAGCAAAAGAACAGAAGGAAAGAGACAGTGGGAGTGAAACGATGACAGCATTTAAAGTTCTTGTCCCAGCTCCGCTGAAATAAATATGAACCTCACAGGCGCCTCAGTTGGCGGCCCCAGGGACACTCCACTGACTGCTAAGACTAGATTGGATTCCATTTTCTATCCTTCAGAACCATAGTGAGCCCTGAGTAACATATGCAAAGACCTTTCCTCCTGCCTTGATGAGCCTTCCTTAGAAACCATGGCTTTCTGCTCATCTGGAATAATGTGATAAGGAAAAAGTGACTTCAAGCGACAGTACGTGTGGAGGCTTAGAGTGCCCCTTTGTACGCAATGGAAGACCCTGTCCTTTTTGTGCTTAAAGTAAGCCAAATGTGGGTCTCTGACTAAAGCAGGTATCTGGCCCCCTTTTGATCAGATCTATAACTATTCATGGAAAGGCAAAAAAGAACCTCGTTTTCAAACCAATTGCAGCACTGTTTATTATGGACAGATGAAAGTCGCCTAAAAGCTCTTCAGCAGAGGAACGGAGACTAGAAAAAAAGACAAAGCGATCCAATATGCACATGCAACAATTTGTCAGTGACTGTCCAGATCCCACGGTACAGGAGTCATCCTCCAGAGCTGCTATAACCACACACACAGGCTGGAAGGCTTCACAACACAAATGTATGTTCTCACAGTCTCAGGGACTGCGGGTGCAAGCTGAAGCGGTCAGCCCCTTGGTGAGGACTTCAGAGAGGACTTCTCTTTTGCTTGCTGTCTTAGTTATTTTTCACTCATTGCTGGGACAAATACCTGATACTCAAAATGAAGGAAAGAAAGGTTTATTTAGCTCATAGTTCCTGGAGGTTTCAGTCCATATTCTGCTGGCCCAAGGCTGAGTGGAACAGGGCAGAGAGCATCCAGTTCATGGCAGCCAGAACAGCAACAATCATGACAGAGGCAACTGACCAACCAGGGGAGCAGAGCAACAGTGCTAGTCTGTCTCTCTGTCTCTCTTTATAGTACATTCAGGCTCTCCACCTTAGCCTATCCACCTTAGGCTGCACCCATAATCCCAGAAGTACTCAGACCATAATCCCATCAGTATTAAAACATATAATCCCAGTGGATCATGGATCAACTCTCAAACTCTAGAAGTCCCCATCTCATGACTCATGAGGCTTTGGGGGAACAACTAGACATAAACTATAACACTTGCCCAAAACTGCCTTCTTGCTAAGTCTTCACACGGCCTTTTCTTGACTCTCATCCTCTCTCCGGGCCTGTTCCTTTTCTTATGTGGACACCAATTCTCTTGGATCCTTTTGGTGCCTTTAAATTTTGGTGAGCTCTGCCAGGCGTGGTGGCTCACGCCTGTAATCCCAGCACTCGGGAGGCTGAGGCAGGAGGATTGGTGCAAGTTCGAGACCAGCCTGGGCTACAAAAGTGAGCTCAAGGCCAGCCTCAACTGCATAGCGAGACCCTGTCTCAAAAAGACAAAAAAAAAAAAAAAAAATTTTGGTGAGCTCAGAAGAAGAATGAGACCCCCACTTCCTCCATCCCTGAGAGATATTTTTCTTGCATCCCACTAGAGTGGCCTCCTGACTCCAGTCTCTGTCTCAGAGTCCACGTTGTCTTCTTCTAGCTCTATTAATGGTCCCTCTCGACACTTGGGGTTCCACCTCAGCTTTGTTTGATTGATCCAGGATAATATCACCATCACAAAATCTTTAATAGTATCATGTCTGCAAAGTCTGTAAAGTTTCTGCCAGGTACATAACATTTACAGATTCCAGGCATTATAATTCCAAAACTCTGGGGTCATTATTTAGCCTACTGTATCTACCCTAACAAAACTACTACAGAAAATATACTGGCTTGTTCATTGTGATAATTGTCATATGCAAGTATTCATTGTTATAACTGACAATTAGTGTAGGACATACTGTATGAGAATTCTCTGTACAATTTCAATTTTTCTGTTAATTTGTGACTGTTCTCTCAAAAAGTCCATTAAATTAGAGAACATTAAACATGCAATTACCATATGACCCAGGAATTGCACTCCTGAGCATTCATTTCATAGAAATGAAAACTATGTCCCCACAAAAACTTGTACACAAATGTTTATAGCAGCTTCTAATTAGTGTTTTGAAACACATTAGCCAGAAAATACGTCCAAAAGAAAATGTTTTGACTTGCTTTCACATAGGCCGTCTGAATTTAATCTATCCCATAAATAATAAATTTGAATGAAATTAAAGCTATCTCATTCCCAGTTGCAATGTGTGCTCCTGGGGGACAGAGAAAGATCTGGGAGGGGGGTGAAAGAAAAGAGAGAGACCAAGTAAAATGAGGGTGCGGTGACAGCCTCCAGCCTCCAAGGACCTCTATGCCTCAGTCATACTGCTGGTTTTGAATAGGTCCCTTAATGTTCACTCACTGGAAATTAAATGTCCAGGGCAATAGTGCTGTCAGTTGGGACCTTTAAGAGGTCATTAGGTCCTGAGGACTCTGCGCTGCTGAATAGCTTGCTGCCCTTAGCCTGGGAGGGAATTCATTATTGTCCCTGTGTTGGTTACAAAAGCAAACTCAGCACCCGCTAGACTTCTCACGGGACGCCTTCCACTGCACCGTCATTGCTCCCTCTAAAGAGCTCTACTTTAGTGGCACAAAAGGGGAACTGAGAAATTCTGCTTAGACTAAGTTGGGGTGGGTGGGAGGCTCTAATAAAGTCACTTCTCAGTTGCTTTATTTTTTTATTTATTTTTTTCTTGTTTCAGAACCTTTGTTTGTTTATTCACTCATTTTTATGGCCGGCTCAGCCTGCCCCGAGGGCAGGGCTGGTGCAGCATGTGGTGCCAGGGATCGAACTGCGGTCCCTGAAGCTGCCCAAGCTTTCCCAAGCAGGTGCTTTAGACCACTGAGCCATCCCGCCGGGCCCCCTCAGTTGCTTTAGAGACTTGAGGTAGAGAGAGTCTGATTTCTAGCACAGAGCTTGGAAAGTGAACCAAATCCCAGTTGTTGATGAGCTATCTATCCTGAAACGCAGGGGCAGTAGAGTCAGGAACACTAGGAAAGGTACTGAGACTAGCCCGGCCCAGGGGCTCTGATGCCAGAATGGTAATAAAAAGATTCTCATAGGGATGCGGCAGAGTAGTCAGAGGAGCAGAGACGACCAAGGGCACAGATGGAGGCATGATCAGGACCCCAGCCACAACTTCAAGATGTCAGCCAGGCAAGTCCCCAACTGCCAGCCCTAAGCCAGAAAAGTGCGGGAGCCACTGGGGAGGGTGCAGGAGGAGGGGCCCAGGAGTGACCTGCTTCGTCTGAAATGACAGGGAGAACATAATACTCATCAGGTTTATTTTTCTTGCCTTTGAGCTCGACATGGGTCCCTCACCTGGAGGCACGCAGTCAACTGTCTCCTGAACGCAAGGAAATGCACTTGTTTGTCCCACTGAGATTTGTAACTAGCGAATTTCACATAGTTGGCTTTGCAGTTCCATGGGTTCTGCATCTGAGGATTCAACCAACCACAGAACAAAAATATGCAGGGAGAGAATTAGGTCTGTACTGAACATTTCTCATTATTATTCTCTTGTTTCTTGTTATTATTCCCTAAGCAGTTCACAGTAGCTGCTATTTACATAACATTTGCATTGTATTGGGTATTATAAGTAAGCTAGAGATGATTCACAGGATTTGCAAGAATGTGCCGAAGTAATACACAAATAACGTACCATTTTATATAAGAGCTTTGAGTACCTTATATAAAAGTGAATTAAGTGGATTAAGTGTGGAGGTTCCAAGTGGTTTTTTCCCCCTCCTGGTTTTATACATTGGAGGAATATAACAAGAATTATTTAATTGATTAACAGGAAATGATCCAAACTATGATATAAGGCCCCAAGGTCAGCAATCACACCACTACGCAATTCCATAGTCCATCTGACATGATTTTTTTTTTTTGTGGTACTGGGAATCGAACTCAGGACCTTGCACTTGCCAGGCAGGCACTTTTGCTGCTGAGCTATCTCCTCAGGCCTGTCTGATGTGATTTGAAGTTCCCAGGCTCCTATACCTTGCAAAGCTGTGGAAACAATGCTCTCCACTCTCAGCCCACTCTTATTGTCTTCTGGGAGTCCGTAGCAGGGTGTTGTGGTAGAGACTTTCTCTGTAGATCAGGTAGCACCAAGCCCCACCAAGATGCTAGGTTCTGGATACTTCAGCAGCAGCCTCTTCTTCCTTTGGAGTGTTTGGATCATAGCAGATATTGCGACTCAACACTTGAAACCCTCTCAGCTGAGTTTCTCTGAGAAACATCCCACAAAGGGCTTCAGTTTCTTCAAGCCTAGAAGCACTCTTCAAGTGGAGACAGGGGAGGTACATGGTGAACTGTCAGCAGATCCCTACCATCCTCTGGGGACCACCTTCCCAATTTTTTTCCCTATCCAAATACGACCTGATCTTTCACATTTGTCTTTGAAAGGACTCATCTTGTTTAGTTAAATTAATATAATCACAGAATTTTTACATGAATAGTAAATAATAATGCAAGAAATACAGTACATGAAGGAAAATACTTCATTAGAAAGGAACGAAAAGGGCCGGTGAGATAGCTCAGTGGTCTAAAGCGCCTGCTTAGGTAAGCATAGGCAACCTCGGGGATCGGGGTTCGATCCCTGGCACCACATGCTGCGCCAGCCCCACCCCCAGGGCCGGCTGAGGCAGCCATAATGTAAATAAATAAAGTTTAAAAAGAACGGTAAATGGAAGTGTCAGCAAATTAGAAGGACTGAAAAACCACTGGAAATGCAATCCAGGGTTAACATCGGCCCAATGTGCACGTGTGTTCACTTAAAATCATCCCAGGTCCGAACTTCAGTCACTGCACGTGCCACAAGGACTTTGCGAAATGCCAAGGAACATTGTGCCTAAGAATCCTCCCAGTGTGACTTGTGTGTATTGTGAGTCACCTTGCATCACGGACCAGCTGACAGGTCATGGAGATGACCAGCGGGCAGCAAGATGGAAACAAATGCTGCAAATGCAACGGCTTTCTTAATATAGCTCCACTGTTTACAGCTTTCCAGTCCGCTCAGCGAGGCCCTTCCTCCTCACCTGCTGTTTGTCTACATCTGCCTCTGGGTCCCCAAGGAAAACAACAGACCAGCAAATTATATCAAGTGGGTTGCAGATTTAGCAGGTCCTCAGCATCCACTTGTTGGAAGAAAGCCCCTGTCCCCTCTTTCATTATTCTGTATGGACTCTCAATTTACATTGAAACTTAGGAAGCAGAAAGGGTCAAGCATCCCTGTACCTCTGGATCTTTTTTTTTTTTCTTGTTTCACAACTTTTGTTTGTTTATTTATTTATTTATTTATATTTATGGCCGGCTCAGCCTGCTCTGAGGGCAGGTCTGGCGCAGCATGTGGTTCTGGGGATCGAACCGCGGTCCCTGCAGCCGCCTAAGCTTTCCTAAGCAGGCGCTTTAGACCACTGAGCCATCCTGCCAGGCCCCCTCCGAATCCTTAAGTGACCAATCCTTCAGCATTTTTAAGCATCACTCCTGTGCTGAGTTGAGATTATAGACCATAAAAACTGTTTCTTGCAGGGCTGGGGATTGAGATCGGCGGCACAGTGCCTGTCTGTCAAGTGTAAAGTCCTGAATTTGATTCCCAGTGCTCTCAAAAATTTTTTTAAAAAAACCTGTTACTTGCAAGCTACAGCTGAACTGGGCAGATGGCTTGCAAGCTACAGCTGACTGGGCAATGAATAGAACACAAAAATGCTAAAAGATAGGATAAAGACCATAAAATATGTACAGTTTCACAACAGATTAATGGAGGGTCAAATGGGTCCTTTCTCACCATCAACGATCTGTTACGAGGTCTATGGAACCACTCGGAAGAAAAGGAAATTTCAGCAGCAATGTTGATGGCACCAATTTGACATATGCCACAATTCCCCAGAAATTTCTGTAGATTATCAGAATGATCAGTAGCTAGAGTCTGTATTAGCCATCTAAGTCTGCCATAAAGATACCACAAATTAAGTGGCTTAAACAACTGACGTTCATTTCTGACACTACGGGAAGCTAGGTGTCCAAGACTAGGCCTTAGCAGGTTTGGGTTCTTCTGAGGAACTTCTGCTTTGCTTGGGAGCAGCATTCTTTTGGCTGAGTCCTCACAGCTTCTCCCTCCTAATCACACACAGCCCTAGGGGCTCTCTAACGCTCATCTTACAAAAACATACGCTCAGTTCCTATCTCACCTTTATGACCCCTTTCAGCTTTAACTATTTTCCTAAAGGCCATACCTCCAAACCTCAGGGGGGCATGTGATTTAGCCCACAAGAGATCTCCACTCACCTTTTAATTTCTTTAGAGAAAACAGACTAGCAAAAAAAGGCAATAGGGCTCTCATTTTCCTATGGAGAATGAGTAGGATACATACCAAGACCTTGAGAAAGTCATAAATAGATGCAATCTTTCTGGGAGTTACCATCACTACTGCACGCAAATCATTGCTTTTGCAATCTTCTAACGAGACCATGTTATATATTTGGAGAATTTATTAATTTAACATAATTTAGATCCCCTACAGAGTACTCCTTAAGAAAGCAACACTCACATTACCTACCACCCAGAACATAAACACTACTCTGTTACGAGGAAAGGGTCATTTCCTTGGCTTTGTTTGTTTGTTTGTTTTTACAAAATTTCATCAAAGGAATCTGTTCTGAAAGGAACTGAGGTAAAAAGTGATATGTTGGGTGGAAG
Organism: Myocastor coypus; assembly: GCA_004027025.1. NCBI lineage: Eukaryota > Metazoa > Chordata > Mammalia > Rodentia > Myocastoridae > Myocastor > Myocastor coypus. Next base: position 85,055 of record PVJA010003486.1, on the reverse strand, counting down.
AAATGTTGAACATTTCATTTGGGGTTGAAAATTATTCGGGTCTTGGAAGTCACATGCATTAACAACAGCGCAACATACAAAAGGCCAAGGTGGGCAAAGCCAGTAAGCACCTGGAATGTGTATCCTACCATGTGTGACATAAAATGAAAAGGTGAGGTAGTATTAACAAAGCACACAGAGAGATGTGTGTGCAAACCTACCATTTCCTTAAGTAGTTCATAAGTCACCTAATTGCTTCATTATAATAAATTTCACAGTAGGCTGTTCTCAATCTATAAAAGAATTGTACAGTCCCTCCTCCTTAAAGTATTTTTATTTAGTTACTTAGAATAAAATACATACTTTCTATAAACAACAATATTATGAATTGAAGCTATTTTCCAAGTTTTCCCCACAAAAACTATTTGGTCCATATTGTGTCTGAAATATATTTGCAATAAGAAAATACAATTACTGAAAATAACGCTGCTGAATAAAAGGCATATTATTTGAACTATACTGTGGGTAACTCATGGAAAGTAATCATTATTTAATTGCCTTCGGGGGGTATTATACTGTAAATTCTACAGGAACATTGGGAGCACATCTCTTATTCTTCCTACTAAATGCAAAGGCGGTTTCAAGATGCTTTCTGCTACTCTGCTTCACTCTCTTTTCACTGCTACCCTGAGAGTTTTCAAATCAAGCAGCCACCAGGCACAGACACAAATCAGGCGATGACTGAGACACTTCCAAAGAACAAACTTCCAAGTGTTTCAAAGCACAGATGAAACAAAGCTTGGGCGGCTTCAGGGACCGCAGTTCGATCCCTGGCACCATATGCTGTGCCAGCCCTGCCCTCAGGGCAGGCTGAGCCAGCCATAAAAATAAATAAACAAACAAAAGTTCTGAAACAAGGAAAAAAATTAAAATTAAAATTAAATTAAAAGTGAGCTCAAGGCCAGCCTGAACTGCATAGTGAGATCCTGTCTCAAAAAGACAAAAAAGAAAAAAAAAAAAAAAAATGGCTAGAGAAATAGCTCAGCAGAGTAGGCACTTGCCTGGCAAACACAAGGTCCCGAGTCAATCCCTGATACCACAATAAATAATCAATCAATCAATCAATTAATTTTGGGCCCAGTGAAATAGCCAAGCAGTCTAAAGCACCTGCTAAGGCAAGCTCAGACACCTGCAGTGACCGCGGTTCAATTCCTGGCACAACATGCTTCGCCAGCCCCACCCCCAGGGCAGGCTGAGCCAGACGTAACATAAATAGATAAAGTCAAAAGAAAAAAATTTTTTAAAGGACAAAAAATTAACAATGTTTATTATATTACATACTTTTATCATTAAATCTATTCCTCAGATTAATGGATATGGGTCTGTCAAATTGGTCTAATAATTAAACATTAACAATTGCTTTCAATAAACCTTAATTTTTTACTTCCTACCTATATTGTTTTTTTCTTCTATCCGTATTTTTATTGTTTAAATTTAACAATGATCATATTATATATTTTCATCATCAGATCAGTTTAGATTAATAGATATAGGTATATAAGATTGATCAATTAAACATTAACACATTCAATCAACATTACTTTTTTTTTTTCTTTTCCCCTTTCTTTTTTTTTAAAGTTGGCACATTGCATATTGTCCTCACAATAATTCTACAGAGTACAGTGTGTGGGCATGACCCACATCCCTATTGATGCTGCTAAGAAGAAAAAAAAAAAAGAAGAAGAAAGGAAAAGAAAACATTTGACTGTGTATGCATCTGCTTCCTCTTAGTTCAAAGAGAAGAATTTCTTACCTATATTGTAAAACATGCATTTAATATGGAAATAACACATCAATAAAATACAATATGAAATATGTAATGAGTGCTTAGAATCACTATGAACATTGTTTATTTGCTTACAAAGCCTAAAACATAGCATTAAAAATAAAAACCTGGGGCCCGGCAGGATGGTTCAGTGGTCTAAAGCACCTGCTTAGGAAAGCTTAGGCAGCTGCAAGGGACCGCGGTTGGATGCCCGGCACCACATGCTGTGCCAGCCCTGCCCTCAGGGCAGGCTGAGCCGGCCATAAAAATAAATAAGTAAACAAACAAAAGTTCTGAAACAAGAAAATAAAATAAAAATTCTTTAATAAAATAAAATAAAAACCCATGTGAGCTTCAACGTAAACATAAGAAAGTCTACCACAGAAATAAGCTTTGCTTCAACTGCCACACCAAAAACAGGGTTCACACATGACAACTGTATGCCCTATGCTGTCTTAGTTACTCTTCTCTCATTGCTGGGACAAATACCCAACACCCAAAATGAAGGAAGGAAAGGTTTACGTAGGTCACAGTTACCAGAGGTTTCAGTCTATATTTGGCCCGCTCCAAGGCTGACTAGAACAGGGCAGAGAGCACCCAGTTCATGGCGGGTGGGACAGCAACAAATGGCGACAGAGGCAACCGGCCAACCAGGGCAACAGAGTCTGTCTCTCTGCCTCAGGATAAAGGCTATCTGCCTCCGGCCACACCCCACAATCCCATCAGTACTAAAACACATAATCCCAGTGGATCATGAGTCAGTCTCAAATTCTTGAAATCCCCGCCCCATGATTGCACAAGGAGACTTTGGGGGGACAACTAGACACAAACCATAACACATGCACAAGTATCATTTGCAGTAATAGCACCTATGTTTGGTTTTCCTGTACTTTGTTAAAAATGTTTTTGAGACAGGATCTTGCTATGCAGTTCAGGCTGACCTTAAGCTCATTTTGTAGACCATGCTGGCCTTGAACATACAATGATCCTCCTGCCTCAGCCTCTCAAGTGCTAGAATGACAGGCACGTGCCACCATGCCCAGCTTTTGCCGTTTGCACAGTAGGTCTTTGCGATGCTGTATCCGCTTGCTCGCAGTTTGGTACACCAGTGTGCTCGGGGAACATTTTGTTTTTCCTCCACTGTAAATGATCTCTTCTGAGCTTCAGTCCTAATCCTCTAAGAAAATTTCTCTGTGATATTTTTGCACCTGTTATTCCTCTGTAAACTATCCAACTATTTGTGACACACATGTTTATGACTGAGTAAAGCACAGCCATTGGCCATTGCTCTGTGTTTCAAGTGACATCATAGTTGCCACATAACTCATCAACAACATCGACTTCACCTCCAGTTTTATTATTGGAAGTTTCCATCTCAAGATTCCATCATGTCAAGGTTTCCTTGTCAACATTTCCACCACGGTGAAATATTGACATCTCAGTAGCAGTTTCTTTACTGTACCATGTAGGAGGCCAATGCCATATCTTTCTAAAATCTAAAGATTATACTGTACGATTCTGTTGTGAAATTGAAACATTTTGGTCCTTCAAAGACTTCTCCAAATATAGCTTCTTTAACAGCAATGGAACACCCATCTCTGACATGACAAAATGAAAAAGGGGAATATAAATGAAGGACCATTTTGCAGTGAAATATATATATGCATATACAAAATAGTTAGGATAGATATACAGCTATTTTCTCTTAGTTCAATGAGAAGAAAGATTTGTATTAGTACTTTTTAGACAAGATATCATGTCTGCATCTTATACTCTGCACAACTACTATGAAGACAATCGTATGCAATATATTTATTATTGTAACTGTCCTACTAACGTGTTCTGAAACTGTCTCATTGCTATTTTTTTTCTCATTAAAATTTAATAAAGAGCCATGGTTTACAGTGAAGTTATAGCCAAGTCGAAGAACCACACCATGCACAACCATTCCTGAAAATGGCACAGAAATGGCATCAAGAAACCTCTGTCAGAAAGATGTGAATCTCTGGAGCGGGTAGTTCCCAAGTTCCTTTGGAACACGTGTTTTGCCCAGAAGTACAACAAGAAGGGCTTCAAGAAGATGCAAGCAAACAATCCCAAGGCCATGAGTACATGTGCTGAGGCTATCAAGGCCCTTGTCAAGCCCAATGAGGTCAAGCCCAAGATCATCCCAAAGGGAGTAAACCACAGGCTTGCTCGACTTGCCTAAATTGCTCACCCCAAACTCGGGAAGCGTATCCAAGCCCACATTGCCAAGGGTCACAGGCCTTGCTAGCCAACGGCCCAGGTTGCAGCTAAGGAGCAGGCTCCAGCTGCTCCAGCCAAGGCTCCCAAAGGTGCCCAGGCCCCTGGGAAGGCTCCACAGTAACAGCCTCTTTACCTGCTGATGTGAAAACAGAAGGACTGGTGTGACTCCTGAGGTGCCATCTTTAAGGGGCTGGTGTCCTCCTGTGCTCTTTGTGCAAATAAACCTAAGGCAGGATAAAAAAAAAAAAAAAATTAATAAAAAAAAGAAAAAATCACAACTTAGGGTGGAAGAGAAAGTAAACTTTCTCTTCCCTTCCATTAAAATAAAATGAAAAGATATGAAATTGCAACATTTCATTTGGAGCTTATGCTTTGTTCCTGTGTACTGGTCTTGCTTTGGTCAGTGTGCACTCTGTTAGCAAATGTGACATCAATAGGGCCCAGCACAACTGCCCACTGTCGCATTCCAATTAGTTTGGGAGATGAGAGTAAAAAAGTCTGCTCACATTATTTGGTTTATTCCTATACACATAGGACTTCATGGGAGAGTTCCAGGACAAATGACTAATCTGAAAGCATAGTAAGTCTTCACATCTACAAGGACATAAATATTTACATCATATCCTGACCTATCATCTTTCCATAAGCCTCGCACATTCTTGCAGTCACCATGAGAAATCTACGCTTAAGCACAGCAGACTCGTGAGTACTTTCAGTTCAGCTGGTGAGATGTCATAATCAATACTTGGGTCCTATGGCTATTGGTGCGCACAGAACACTTCACTTGCACTGCAGCCTTTGCATATTTCACAGTATCTTGTACACTTCACCCTTTCCAAGACCCTCACTATATTTTCAGACACAGTCCTAACATAGGATCATTCCATTTGGTTGCAAGAGCATTTTGCAACATTTTGCCTACACAGATGCAGACTGACACCACTGTTTTCTTCCTCGTTTGAATCAAGGAGGTCTGCATTGCCTGTGTCTGTTTCAGCCAATTCTGGCTTCATTTCCCTGTATTAAGAACTTTGGCTCCCAGGGTCACAGCCAAAGTCAGCCGCAGCAGCAGCAGAAGCAGCACTCATACCAGTCTTTTGCTATAAAAGCATGTATTTTACCATAGTATAGATCCTCTTGATTATCCATGCATGACTAATTTGATGACTGACTTTTGATCTCCTCCAAAACTTGCAGGTCTGGTTTTCAATGAGCCATTGTACGGAATTCAGCTCCTTCTACCGGAAAAAAAAAAAAAAATCAAAAAGAAATTGTTTTGTTCATCAAGTCTTGGAGTGGCATGGGTCAACTGGACCCTCTGTGATGCTCAGGTAAACGTACACAAGTTCATTTGGCCCAAGTGTAAAGGCAGATCAAATCCTGCTTTGCCACTTTCTCACAAATGCACATATTTTGCTGTTCATCATGTTAAGTAGCACATAGACTATTTCCTATATCCTTCAGGGAAAGGTGCTGAGACCCACAGCAAGCTACTATAATGCTAATGTACAAATTTGCAGTAGAAAAAGTAAGGAATGATCCTTCTAGACCCAGCACTCTGACCCAAAATGATACTGTAGTGATATAGAGATAAGATAGAGGACCAGCTGGTGTCCCTAGAAGTGGTGAGTTATAGACAGAACCCAGGGAGACCTGCCTTCTGTTGCTTGGGAGTCTCGGAAAGCTGAGGCCTGAAGCTTCAGGTGGCAGGTCCTCCTGCAGGGGCCCTGTCCTTGGGTTATAGACAGAGCCCGGGGGGGGGGGGGGGGGGG
>PVJA010003486.1:0-79132 GCA_004027025.1 Myocastor coypus | reverse complement strand
ATGCTTGAGCTACGTGTCTATTAGTATTTGCGTGAGCTATGTGTCTGGAATATGCTGTATCTATTAAAGTAGTGATGTATACTCCTTAGCCACTTTATTTTTTCTTCTTTCAGAACTTTTGTTTTATTTATTTTTATGGCCGGCTCAGCCTGCCCTGAGGGCAGGGCTGGTGCAGCATGTGGTGCCAGGGATCAAACCGCGGTCCCTGCAGCAGCCCAAGCTTTCCTAAGCAGGTGCTTTAGGACACTGAGCCATCCTGCCAGGCCCCCTTCGCCATTTTTTTAAGTGCTAAATAAAAAGAAGAGCCTTCTGAGGCTCTGGACTCACTGAGGAAGAAAAATCTCAGTGAGTCCTCTAAAGCTACATTCATCAGGTCTTCTTCTTATTTCTTTCGGCACCAGACAAAAAATCATACAACTGGGGGCCCAGCGGGATGGCTCAGTGGTCTAAAGCGCCTGCTTGGGAAAGCTTGGGTGGCTTCAGGGACCGTGGTTCAATCCCTGGCACCACATGCTGCGCCAGCCCTGCCCTCGGAGCGAGCTGAGCTGGCCATAAAAATGAGTGAATAAACAAAGATTCTGAAACAATAAATAAATAAATAAATAAATAAATAATTTTTTAAAGTTCTCAAAAATTATCCCATCTGATTTTCATTTTTCTGGCACAGGAAAGATTCTGACTATGGAGTATTTTTATCTGCATTACACTTACTAGATTGTTTTTCCCCCCTCTGAATATACAGCCTCTCCATGTAATATTACTTTCTCAAAACTAGGGGGATGCAGGTACTCTGTAGGAAACCTGAAGGTGCTCTCAGCTCCTATCCTGGCCATGCTGCATATCTGGTGGCTGATTCATAAATGATTTCATTCATGTCAGCTTTTCAGTCTTCACAAAAGCTGCTGCCTCTGCCCAGACTGCTTTGTTTAAAAGTTTTCATATGAAGAAATCATCTTTCATGTTTTTAGTTGGAACCTCTCCTCCCCAGACAGCTGTCTAAGACTTCCCTAGGTAAAAGATACTCCTTCACAGGGTCCCTCAGTTTCCATGGCATCTCCATACCACTGATCATTATTTGAAGTTACTTCATCTTTTCTTTCAATACCTGTGGTCGGTCTGTCCAACTCTCTGAACTATGAAGTTCATGAAGACCAAGTCTGGCTCATTTTCTCCATTGTATCTCTCAGTGGCAACATGCTGCATTTGCCACATTACTGAATAATAACTTACCCAAAAGTTCATAAGCTCCTCCCTTGGCTCTTTGCTGTTTTCTGCCACCATGAAAGGCTGCCCTTTTGCCATGTGATATTCTGCCTTGGAACCAGCTGAGTATGGACTGAAATCTGCAATAGCTGTGAGCTAAATGAACCTTTCCTTCCTTAATTTTTTTTTTTTTTTTTTTTTGACTTGGGTTCAAACTCATGACCTTGCACTTGCCAAGCAGGCACTTGTGCCATGGAGCTATCTCCCCAGCCCCTCCTTCCTTAATTTTGGATGTCAGGTATTTTGTCCCAGCAATGAGAGAAAAGTAATTGAGACAGGAGAAAAAAAGAAATAGGATGTAGAAGTAGAAATAGGATGTAGAAGTACCTCCTCAAAGATGCTTATGCTAACAGAGTAAAGAAATACACACAGCCATCTGATTTTTTTTTAAAATCTAGTGCTGAGTTCCTCCACATAGATTTTTTTTCATCAGTTGATCCTAAGAAAAGTCTCGTTAGAAAGACATCATTAACTTTTTTATAGTTTTGAAAATCGAAGCTGGAAAAGGACTTAATTTACACCATCGCATATCCTAATCAATAGTTGGAAGGCTTTCTCCCTCAGCCTTTCTTTTCTCCATCTCAACTTCACATAATAATTGCTTCTCCATCCCTTTGCAGATTTATTTGTAAAAGGGTGGTACTGAGGAAGGATACTGAGGCAGGAGCTGGAAATTCTGGTAATGTTTTATTTTCTAAAACTGAGTGACAAATACCTGGATATTTGGGTATGATTCTCTATACTTTTATATCTCAAATATTTCTAGATACATTGTCAAAGGGAACCAACTAAATATGAGAACTCGTGACAGATTCTTTTTTATTTATTGATTTATGTATTTATTTATTTCTTATTTCAGAACCTTTATTTGTTTATTCACTCATTTTTTATGGCCTGCTCAGCCTGCCACGAGGGCAGGGCTGGTGCAGCATGTGGTGCCGGGGTTCGAACCACGGTCCCTGAAGCCGCCCAAGCTTTCCCAAGGAGGCGCTTTAGACCACCGAGCCATCACACCGGGCCCCACGTGACAGATTCTTGCCTTGAAAAGATAAGCATTTTAGTATCATTGTCCACCTACACCAGCTATTGTTAGTATTTATTGAACAAATATTTATTTTTTCCTAGTCTTGAATTATGTATTTATGTATTTACTAGCATATCCTACCCAATGACCTTATTACTATTCCCACATTAATATAAGAACATTTGAGGGGGACTGGGGAGATAGTTCAGTGACATAAAGTTTGCCTGGCAAGTGTAAGGTCCTGAGTTCTATCCCTGGTACTGCAAAAAAATAAAAAATAGAAGTCCAAACTCTAATGAGGAGGAGGAGGAAGACTGAGATGCAGATTAAGTAACAACCTAAACTCACACAGTTTATGAAAAAGGAGCACTGGGTCAGGACACCTGCATACCTGTGATCATTCTCCTGCAACACCTGCTCTGTGAGGTGGAAGATAACCAAATTTACAAATGTAGGTGCAAATATGTTCATGAGCCTCTTGCAACGTGTTCTGACATTCCGTAGACACTTCTTTCAGGTTAAACAGGGAATTCAAAATAGCTTTTCCATGACAATGACAGAGGAAGGGCTAGTATGGCTGGCAGGGATGTAAAAGAAGTGTTTCATACATGGGTTGACTCCCTTAGTCTCAGGGAAGGGGAAGGACCATGTGATTCATAGCTGATTCTTCCTACTCTGGAAACTTCCCGGGGCAAGGAGCATGGAGGTGGGGAGGAATTAAAGAATTCTCCAAGATCAGCAGATCTTACCCAGATGGGGTCTCTCCTGCTTGAATGGCGGGGGGAAGGGGGGGATACAGAAATAGAGTTTGGGGTTCCTAGAGTTGCTGCTGAGTACCAGAGCAGCCACTCAAGGACTGATTTATCGCCTGCAATTTACCCACAAAGCCTATCCCTCAACACACTAAAGAGAGGGGACAGGGAAGAGGGAGAAAGAAAGGTGAAGGAAGAGGGGAGAAGGGAAAAGGAGAAAGGGGTAAGGGGGGAGGTGGACGAGAGGGGAGAGGGGAGAGGGGAAGGGAACAAGGTGCATGGGACAGGGAGACAGACAAGAGATAGGAGAGTCAGAGATCGGAGAGTCAGCGAGACAGAGATAGGAGAGAGAAGGAAGAAGGGGAGAATGTGAGGACGAGCATATGAATCACGACTGCGGAGCAAGGACTCCCCATGCTGAGACACCCGAGCTGGAGGGAAGCCCACCCACGTAGGCCCCCCCACCCGGTCCGCGCGCCCGCCAAGCGCCCCGCGCCTGCGCAGTCTGTCACGCCGTGGAGGACCGCCGCCAGGAGGCGCTCGAGCGTCGCGCCCCCCGCCCTGGCTCCGCCCTGCGCCCCGCCCCTCGCTGCCGGGGGAGCGCGGAGAAGGCGGAAGAGCGGTGTCCGCGCCTGGGGCCGAGTCGCCCGGCCTGTGTGCACCCCGCGGCCAGAGCTTGGTGTGTGGCCGCCGCTCCTCAGAGCCCCGCGTCCGTCCTCCCTGCGCCCCGGCCGACGCCGCCCCGCGCGCCCGAGCGGTGAGTGCGCCGCGGACGAGCGCGACCCCGCTGCCCCAACCCGGAGCCGTCCCCGCTCTGTCCTCGGCCGGGACCGCCCCAGGCCCGCGTTTCCCGGCCGTCGGCGACCCCAGCCGCTCCGGCTTCCGCGCCCCTCACCTGCCGCCTCCCCTTCCCAGAAACGGGGGCGCCGCCTGCAGGTTCCGCCCCGCCGAGCGTTTACGCTCATGGGTTTCAATTTTCAAAGAGGGAAAAAAAGTGACATTCCCAGCGACTCTGTCCATCACTGTCACGGTAAAGCTATTTTTAGATTCCTTGTGGAAATCCAACCAAGTCCAGGGAGGGAGTTTAAAAAAATATAAAAGAAAATGAAGATGGCACTAGTGTTTCCCCCCACCCCTGCCCTCGGTATTTCTAGTGATTGTTCCCGGTGCCGGGTAGACAGAGCTGTTCCTAGTATTTGGCTGGAGGGGAACTCCAGCCTAGAGTTGGGGTTGTCTCGAGTTGGATCAGAAAGCACCTAGAGTATTTATTTAGGAGCCCCAGTGCATGCCTTAGATTCCTGAATGTGTGGCCGCGCGGCTCTGGCAGTGAGAGCAATTTATAAAGAAGTTCTAAGTGATTTGGGTTGGGTGCTGTGGTTCCTGACGTTTTATCCCTTCTCGTTTAACATCAGAGCAGGTAGAGGGGCTTTGTGGTTTTTGAGCTTGAGGAATGGGCTGTGGGCTATCTTGTGACTGAAGGAAGAATGTTTCCGGACTTCGTTGCCCGGTATGAGAGTCATCCAGGTGTCAACTAGATGTATTATAATATTTCAGAATTTTAAAGTAAGGGCGTCTGTACGCTCATTTTTGATAACCTGGTCCTTTTAACCACCAGCATTGTGAAAGCGTTCAAATCCGTGCTTCCTCGAGGGGAACAAACAGCCCTGGAAAGGAAATGCACCTTGAATTTGGATTCCTTAAGTTACAATAACATTATTTATGGCATCTCTTGGTGCTGTGACACTTTTGCAGGTCGTCGCCTCCCAGTCCCTGATTTTAAGGATTTGGTGCTTAGTTCTTGTTTCTAGAGCTGGTAACAAATTGAAGGTGTTCGTATTTTGTTCGACGTGGTTTTAATTCATGAGTTCTGTGTTTACTCGTGTTTGCATTTAGCTTGGCTTGAAATTGACTAATTCAAGGCCAACATGCTGACTTCTTTAACTTCACACATTTCACATTTCTCTCCTTAGCGTCTGCTGATCTTAGTAAATCAAGTTTTGGTGACTCACTGGACTCCTTCCCCTGCCCTACACTTTGTAACAATATTCTCTTTAGATTGTAATGTATGTGCAAATACTCATTTCTGGAGTTAAGCCATGACTTATGATGAGGCTAACTTAAAGATTCATTGTGCAGCCAAAATAAGTTGGCAGGAGTAACACCTCCATATTTGAAGAAGTACTTAGCGCACTAGATTCCCACCTGTGAAGAGGGAATTGGCATCACGAACCTCTTGATGTACCGGTGAAGGTGCCATTCGAGGTTTATTCATCCCCTCCATGAATTCATGTAGAAAGCCATGTAAATAAAGAGATTTATTTTTTAAAAAATTAAAAATAAAACATACTGATTCTAGGACTGGTGAGATAGCTCAGTGGACTAAGCACCTGCTTAGACAAGTATAGGGACTGGGATTTGATCCCTGGCACCTTAGGCTGCGCCAGCTCCACCGCCCAAAGCGATGAGCCGGCCTCTGAAAGCAGGCATCATGGCGCACACCTGTAACCTGAGGGCTTGTGAGGCAGAAAATAGGAGGATCACTATGAGTCTAAACTGCATAGTGAGACCCTGCATACTAATTCTTATTTAAGCTCATCTCAGCTGTATCTCTGTAGCACCTCATGGTATGGTTTCCCCGTGGTATACAATAAGGTTACAAAGAGCCCTGATAACAGGGCATAATATTTTCTGTATAAATCCACATTATCTTTTTCTCCTATACCCAACTCAGAGCACTTTTGTTGTTCTCTTAGTGTTGTAGTTAAGTTAGACAAATTGTTTTCACTTAAGCCATTGCAATATGTAAAAGGAAAAAGAAAAATATTTTAACTTAGCTGAAAGAGAATAAGCATGAAAAAAGAAAATGATACTCAGAAATGCCACTGCTAGCTTCATTTTCCTTTACAGGCTAGTTACATAAGACCGTGTACAATAGAGTGGGTATCTGAAAGGGTTTGTCTGTAAGATACAACATAGGATCAAAAAATAAGGTGTGGGACTGGGGACATAGATCAGCTGAACAAGCACTTGCCTGGCGAGCACAATGTTCCAAGTTCACTCCCCAGTAACAAAGAAATAAATAAAGTGTGTGTTTAAATTTAATATCATGCAAAGCACATTACTATTAATCCCTCTCAAAATACTTCCCCTTGTTTCTTGTGCGCTTATCCCATCATTCTGATGCTGTCTGAAGCAGTTCTGGAAGTTGTATTTTGTGAATGTCTTTAGTTGTTGTGACCTGATTGCCTTAATATCCTCCAGTGATTCAAAGCTTTCACCTTTCATGGTCACTTGGGGAACAGCCAGAAGTCTCATGCTGTCATGGCAAATGAAACAGCTTAGTTGGACACAAAGTAATGTTCTTAGAGGCCTAATTTTCCAGTGAGTGAATATGACAGCAGCATTCACTTTATTTTTGGTCACACTGTGTAAAGACCCAAATGAGAGCTTCCAGAATGACTTCAGAAAATGTCTATTGTCTTCTAGGGGGTTGAGGGCTTTTATTTAATGTCTTCTAGGGATTTTTTGTTTGTTTTGTTTTGTGCTGTAGGGCTCTATTGGGACTCTACAGTTTTTGTTTTTGTTTTTTTACTTTTGATGCAGGGTCTCAGAGAGTCACTAAGTTACCCAGGACATGAGTATCTTGGCCCACTTTAATGTCTTACACTGTGTTCCCACAGTGGAATTCCTTTGAAGGACTCGTGACTGACTGAACAGATTTTCCTAGGAACACATTAACTATGATAGGTATCTTCAAATGTAATGGCCTTCAAGTCTTTTGAACTCGATAGGAAGAGGACAGTGTGTACACAATCAGTGACATAATACATGGGGCAGAGGAGCTAGACTTAGCTGACTCATGTTTGCCTTTGTCTTCTAGGGCTCCACTGTGGTAGGCGATGTGCAACAGAGAAATAATACTTTTTCATCAATGATTTTACTAAGAGGTAAATATTCCTGATGTTGTCGGGAGTATAGAACTAGGCTTTCTCACAGACACTTGGTAAGAATGATAACCCTACCTGTGATTTAAATTGTATAGCTATCAGCATCTGTTATGAAGCTTAAAAATTTATATACCCTTTGACCTAACCACTTTATTTCTAGGAAACTTACTTGAGGAAGTAGTTGATACTGTAGTGTGAATATGTTGGGAAGGAAAATAGCAGAGATAGAATCCCTGCTGTGGCACTTATCCTTAAGAGGGCCTTGTGCTCGTCTCAGGGCACCTTACACGAGGCTGCTGTGTTGCCCTGCTTTGCATCTTCCTCTCTCCCAGTCTGCCTGACTTTCCCTAGGAGTCCACACTAGAAATAGCAAGGCTTTGGCAGGTATTCCCACCTTTTCAGAAATGCAGTATGCAAACTAAACATGTAGAACATATGCCAGCTCTTCTTGCTGATTCTTTGAAATTTGATCAGTTCAATTTAATGTTAGACAGCTCTTGTAAGTAAGAAAGAGGCCACAAGATGGAGAGCAGGGAAGAAATGAAGAGAATTAAAATGCGTTGTTATGAATACAGCTACCCACACTGAATCTAATCGTGTGCTGCAAACATGTACTAATAAAATAAAAATTTTAATTAAAAAGTACATAACAGTAGTTATAGTCAGCAAGTCTTCAGTGCTGCTTCATAGGTGAATTTGTCAAAACACTGATAAACATAGTGCAGTGCAAAGTACATACTTACAGAGTTAATCATAGTTTTAGTCTGATCTCTGTTATTGATTAATTGGATACTCGTAGGTTGTGTAACCCTTTTTTTTTTTTTCCTTGTTTCAGAACTTTTGTTTATTTATTTTTTTTATGGCTGGCTCAGCCTGCCCTCAGGGCAGGGCTGGCACAGCATGTGGTGCCAGGGATTGAACCGCGGTCCCTGCAGCCGCCCAAGCTTTCCTAAGCAGGCGCTTTAGACCACTGAGCCATCCTGCCCGGCACAGGTTATATAACCTTTTTAAGCTGTGCAGTTCCCACTTTGACAAGTGAGATCAATAAAACTGTTAAGTAGATTACTATACAAAGCTGTATGAAAGGTTAGTTCAGTCTTAACCAACAGGCTGTTCTGCATGTTTTACATACATTATATATATAAGTTTATATATATATATATATATATATATATATATATATATGTTTAATCCTTTCAGTTGCTCTCAGGTGAATCCAGTTGTTAACTCATTTATAGACGAGGAAATTAAAGCATGGAGAAGTCCAATACCCATGTCATACACCAAGTCATGGAAGAAAAGAATTAAATCCAGATCTTCCAGTCTGGCACCAGATCTCTTCACCATTTCACTCTGACCAGCTAGAACAGGTCACTGTCCTTTGTAGTTGATCTAATGATACTATTAGTCTTTAAGATAAGTAAAAAGGGGGACCGGGGAGATAACTCAGTATAGGATAATTCTTCCCTGGTAAGTGCAAAGACCTGAGTTCAATCCCTGCTTCCACAAAAAAAAAAAAAAAAAGATAAGGTATTTGTAAGGGTAAAGGATTAAGGAGTGCTGTCTTAATCCTAGACTTGGTAAGAAAGGAGCCAAAATGTTTATATATCACAAGATAGGCAGGGAATGACTGTCTACTGTATTAGTAGAGGTTTATATTCTGCTTCTAGAACTGTATCTAGCACATTAAGAGCTTTCCTCCGAATAATTATCTAAAATACAGATGCGGTTACAGGAATCTGAGTTGGTTTAAGACATTACTTTCTCTTAGGAAGTGTTTGTTTATTTCCCTTGCCCATTTTTATTGGATAGTTTATTTTGGAGGTGCTGTTCTTTTTGAGTTCTTTATATATCCCACATATTAGTCCTCTCTCAGAGGAATAGCTGGCAAAACTCATTTTCTCATTCTAAGGTTGTCTCTACTCTGTTGGATGTTTCATTTTCAGTGCAGAAGTTTTCTTAATCTGATGTGACCCCATTTGTTGGTTCTTGTGCAGTTGGAGTTCTATTTAGAAAATCCTTGCCCCATCTGTGTCTTCAAGAGTTTTAACTATTGTATCTTCCAGCAGGCTAAGTATTGCTGTTGTAACATTTAAATCTTTGGGCCAGCGAGATAGCTCAAAAGTCTAAAGTGCCTGCTTAGGCAAGTTTAGGCAACCACAGGGACCACAGTTCGATCTCCCACACCACATACTTGCCCTGCTCCCAGGGCAAGCTGAGCCAGCCACACAGATAGATAGATAGATAGATAGATAGATAGATAGATAGATGGATGGATGGATGGATGGATGGATGGATGGATGGATGGATGGATGGATGGATGGATGGATGGGTGGGTGGGTGGGTGGGTGGATAGATGGATGGATGGATAGATAGAAAGATAGACAGACAGACAGATAATCTTCAATCCATTTTTATTTTGATGTAAGTACCTGGCAAAAGATGTGGGTCTAGGTTATATCTTCGTCATGTACATAGCCAGAAGCACAAATATCCAATAAATACATTTAAAAAGCAATATTTGTGACCATTAGAGAAGTACAAGTTAAAACAACACTGAGATTCTGCTGTATTCCAGAAACAACGGCCACCCTCAGGAACTCAAATAATAACAAATGCCGGTGAGGTGGCAAGAGAAAAAGAAGATACCCTTCTACATTGTTTGTGGCAGTGGAAACATGTACAAACTCTATGAAAATGAGTATGGAGACTCCTCAAAAAACTGAAACTAGCGATTCCATTCAACTCAGCTTTTCTTGAAGTTATGTTCTCAACAGAGTTGAAGGCATTATATTGCAGTGATACAAACATACCCACATTTACGCCTATGCACTTCATAATGTGTAAATCTTGGAAGTGGCCCAGCTGATCCTCAGTAGGTGAATACAGACAATAGGGCACTTACACACAGTGGATTGGTACTCTGCTATAAAGAAGGATCGATTTAAAGCCACATGTAAGACAATGATTGCACCTTGAGAACACAGTGTTAAGTGAAGGCCAGGCACACACGTTTAGATATCACATGGTTTCTCTTATAGGAGAAACTAAAAATATATAAATAGAGCGCAAACTAAAAATTAGAAAATAGGAAAACCTTTGTAAAAGGGAGAGAAATGAAGAGATGGAGGAAGGAGAGGCAGGGAAGGGGATGTTAGGTGCATGTATCAACTCGCCACAGTGATTGTAGCTATGGGGTCTGCAGATGTGTCCTAATATAAATGTGTGAAAGTAAAAGTTACGCGTATCTTTATAAAAGATGTTGCATACATGTGCCAACTTCCCGTGAGAATGTGATCATTATGTCCAGCAGGTGTGTACCAGTAAAAAATTATAAAGGCATTAGCTCCTCCTGTAAGTATCAAGAAGGTTTAGAAGCCTATGCTATCCTACATGCTCATGAAACCACTGGTTTTTCATAGGCAAGGAAACCACACTTGTTTTTCCAGTCGTTAATAATGAAACAGGAGGGGGCCTGTGGCTTAGCTCAGTTATTTAAGTGCCTATTCGGGCAAATACACTTAGTCACAGGGCACCACGGTTCGATCTCCAGCACCACAAGTCTTACCCAGCTGCCTGTAAGACAGCCTGAACCAGTGGGAAAAAAAGTCCTTCTGAGTACTGAAACAGGCCGAGGAGATAGCTCAGTGGCACAAGTGCCTGCCTGGCAAGTGCAATACCTGGCCCACCAAAAAAAAAAAAAAAAAAGCTCAGTAATGAAACAGTAATCTGATCTGGCTGAAGGCAGAAGGACATAAAGATCCATGCTTTTAATTACCCTCACTTGACTTTTTCAAAGGCCTGGTAGAATTGCAGATCTACAAAAAGAAATCAAGACTTAGTCAGGTAACTTGCCTAGATGCGCATGTGGAGTAGCAGCCTGAGCCCTGGCCGCCTGAGCACCGCTCTTCCCCGACACTGCCCAGGGTGCTTAGGGAATTTATGCAGCCTGGGTTCTTCAGCAAACACTTGATGAATATCTGCTGTCTGGAAATGGTGCGCTTAGTACTGAGCATATGACAATGAGAATTTCCTCCCCCAGTCCCACGCCACAGACATGTAACTAGACAATATGGTGTGGAGGAGTATTACAGTTGAAGTGCTTTTTCTTCTTAACCTTATATTGTCATCCTACCAAATCATGAACTCCTTAAAGGGCCCAACCCTCACATGTGTTAAGTGCTTTGCATAGACAATGGTAAATTATTCTTAAAGGAGGGAATGAGATAATTTATGAAATAATAGTCCTGAAGACAGGCTCAGAACACTTAAGTTGTTTTGTAGATGTTATGGTTTGTGTCTCCATGTGGTGATGGGTGGGGCTTTTCAGAGGTGGCTGGATCTAGGCTGTGTGCTGCTCTTATCAGGTTGTGATGCTGGGATTGATCTGTGGTGTGATTGAAGCTGCCCCACCCTGGGTGTGAGAGCCACCTGCCCAAAGGGTGGGTGGCCTGGGTAAGATAAAAGGGATGGAAAGAAGGTCCCTGCTAGTCACTTGCAGATGCCTTCGTCTGTCTGCTGTGAACTGTTTCTCCTCTGATGCCCTCTGTCACGCCACCCTAGTATGCCAGCCAAGTATGAACTGAAACCTTCACAGACTGAACTAAATAAACTTTTCCTCCTTAACTTTTGGCACTGGGTATTTTATCTCAGCAACAAGAAAGGTAACTAAGACAGTAAGTAACATTGACACACCTAATATAATAAATGCATAGGCAGCTTGCACTGATGAGATATAAAGATAGGTGTGTGTGTGTGTGTGTGTGTGCGTGCGTGCGTGCACATGCTAAAGCGTTTTTCCTTTGCTTGCAGTTTTCACAGAGCGGTTGATCATCGTGTTACTATGAGTCTGTTAAACTGTGAGAACAGCTGCGGATCCAGCCAGTCTGAAAGTGACTGCTGTGCCGCCATGGCCAGCTCCTGCAGCGCTGCCCTGAAAGATGACAGCGTGAGTGGGTCGACCAGCACCAGCACAGGGACCCTGTCCAGCTCCTTCATGGAAGAGATCCAGGGGTATGATGTGGAGTTCGACCCACCGCTGGAGAGCAAGTACGAGTGCCCCATCTGCTTGATGGCCCTGCGGGAGGCGGTGCAGACGCCCTGTGGCCACAGGTTCTGCAAGGCCTGCATCATCAAGTCAATCCGGTATGTGGACCTAAGGAAGAGCCGTGTCCTATGACAGCCAAGTGGGAGAACTCACCATCGGTGAGAGTCTAGACGTAACAAGCTACAGAGGAAAGAACAGAAGGCAGAAAGGCCTGAGATTAGGACTCATAGACCAGTTCCCACTGTGCACAAAAGGTGAACTCCCTCACACACACACGTTCAGAGAGATGAGAAAGCAAATAGCCACTTCTGCCCAAGTGCTTTCAGTGCACACCAGGCGAGGACTCTGTGATGTCTCTACGTGCACCTTAAGGGACGCAGGCAGAGTATGGTCATCTCAGCCACACAGAGACTACCCATTCTATAAGTGATCAGTCATTCTGATTTTATCCATGGTGAAGGCTGTTATTTAATATCTTTTTAAAAAAAAAAAAAAAAAGAAGCAATGAAAAACAATTGCAAAACAAGATATTAGGAAATTAACAATGGTTTTTACATATTGTTCTCCTCATAGTAGTTGCTCAGATTACAAGATACAGCCATGCAAACTTGATCAAACATTGCAAGCACAAACTGTTACTTTCATTGAACTAATGGCAATTAGTAGCATCATTATCTTAGCTCTCAGGGGTGTGTGTGCGTGCATGCGTGCATGCATGTGTGTGTGTGCGTGTGTATGTGTGCATGAGCATGTATTTTCTGTGAGCCCTTGTAAAATAACAAGTACTGGTCAAGCAGGCCTTACGTGAAGGCTCTACCTTCTCAGTCAGGATATCCATAATCCGGTGTCTCTTCACTGCCTCCCTATCTGTTCTGAATTGCCACCAATTCTGGCTGACCTTACTTAGACTGTTACCTTCTGCCTGGCTATGACAGCATCTGGAGCGAGCCTGGTGAAGCAAGATGACGGCACCTCTATTCACACACTGCCGCAGGTGTCTGGGAGTAAAACCCAGAGCCCCAGAAGAGCCTACATGTAGGCACATGGTTCATGTTCCGACCTCCCCTCCACTGAGCTTACCTCGTCCATTCCTTATTTTCCACTTGTAGACCGTGCCAAGTGCACTTCTGCCTTGCGAGTTGCTCTGCCTGCTCTCTGCTCAGAGCTTGCTCGCTACATCCGTACACCGAATTCCCTCCAGAATGGCTGATCGCTCCCTGACAGGCCCTGTGGCACTCTCGCTGCACAGCATGTCTCTGTTCTCCTTTCCCCCCACATGGCTTGTCTTCTTGGCCAGGTTCATCTTTTTTCTGTTTTATTTCTTGCTATTCCCCAAGTGCCAGAAGCAGCACCTTACCCACAGTAGGGGTTGCCCATTATGGTTTTTTACCTCAAATACATAGGCTTTCCAACAGATCATTCAAGTTCATCTCCTGGGGAATAAGTACATTTTATTATAACTCAAAAGTAAACGGGAATACTTTTGTATGACAAAGCAGTTCATCATACCACCAAAAAACATTGGGAGGGGGATTTACATCCTTCAGTAATAGCCATCTACTGTGTCAGGAAATCATTCCTAAGTAGGTTCAATTTTCTTGTGGCTAGTCATTGCCTTGTAAGTCTTTACCTTTCAACTTTCACACTAACTTTTCTATGAAAACTCAGGACTTGGATTCACCGCAGTTAGGAGGAAGCGTGTCTGTTTCAGTTGTGGGAGAGAGATACTGCCTTGGGTAGGATTCCCAAGATCTGTTCAGAGTAGGTTTCTCAGCGCCAGTAACACTGATGTTTGGGGCTGGAGTGGATTTTCCTTCTCGTGGAGAATCTCTTGTGGTGAGAGCATTAGTCTGGCCTGTGTCCAGCTACCCCCCAGTAGACCCGTAGAACCTCTTGGGAGCAAAACAGCCCCTGGATAGGGCAGTAGTAGTGAAGCCACGGCACAAGTGCCACAACCATTTGTTGTCATTGAAAGCTCTCAGAAATTTATCATCACTGGTTTAGTGCAGTGTTACAGGAAAAATGTTTTTTGTTTGTTTGTTGCTCTTTATGTGTATGTGTAACAATTTTTAGTTTTATTGAGTTTTTTTTTTTAAAAAAAGGTAGTATGTATTGTTGGTTTTCCTGTAGAAATATATTTTATCAAATGTCACCCATGCTCAGGAAGGTAGCTAATCTTGAGCATCTTTTTATTAGCAAAACATGTTTCAAAGTAGTGGGACAGTGGTATGAACAGGAAGTAAACTCACAAACGGAAATCCGAGGCTTTTCCCCCACTGCCAACCTCTAAGCTATAAATGACCACCTCTTTTGTGTCTAATGTTCATGAAAGAGCTGCTGTAAAATTTTTCACTGGTTATAGCCATTCAAGGAATTAAAATATATCTCAATTTAATTCCATTTTCTTTTGCAGTAATCGGTACAACTTCAAATAGTATTTTCAGGTTACTTTGTAAAACTCTTTTAGGTATACATCACTTTTGACTTGGAGTATATATCTTGTTCAATTTGTTTACTACTTCTTATGTTCTTAGATTGTATTTGAAGGTTTAATAATCACATGCTCTGAGAAAAGGACCATAGGATTACCTGTGTCTCTCACCTTTATAAGTTATAAAGCACCAGACAGCTCTGGTTTTCAGGCACCTTTCTGTTTGCCTCAGTAGCCATCACTCTTGAGCACAGAAGTGGCGCTCGGGCAGGGTTTGAGTGATTGCCGAAGGTTCCTGTGGCCCACCTGACCTGCCACACATTGTGAGTGAAGGTTGAGACACCCAAAACCTAAAGGGGAATGGTAGGACTCCCTCCCTAAGCTTGAAGATGCTTTTTCCCATTATAAGATAGAGAGGCAGACAGACAGACTGACCACTATGAAGTATGACGTAAGTTACCTGGTGGGAAGCCTCACAGCACACAGCATAGAGTGACTTAGTGACAGTTACAGAGCACGCATTTATGTGAGCCTCATGGGCACTGTGAGTTGGTTGAATTTCACTTGGGACTGAGAGTGTACTAGAGACATGTCACTAGTGCTAGGAGCGGAGTGGTCCGTCTTACTAGGGCACTGCTGTCAGGATGGAGGCCAGCCACACAATCAGCATTCCCACTCCTTACTGTCACTTCATCGTGTTCTAATCAGAATACTATTTTTAGTCAATAAATGTCATTTTTGAGCTGGAATGTACCCCACTATCTAAAATCTCAGTTCATAAATTATCCATAAAAGAGTTTATGAAGGCCAGCCAAACAGCTCAGCAAAACACCTGTCAGCAGGCACAGGGGCCAGGAGTTGGATCCCTGGGCCTGCTGTGCCACCCCGCCCCTGCCTCCGTGTGGTCCCCCGTCACCCCTACAGTGGGCATGGTGGTGCGCACCTGTAATCCCAGCTCTTGGGAGGCTATAAACAGGTGGATCACTGTGAGTCAAATCTAGTAGTGAGACCCTGAACACTTTGCATGCCCTTCCCTAAAATAAATAAATAAATAAATAAATAGTTTAGCTTGGTGTCATGCAATATAATGTTAATCTCATTTTGTGTGATAGGTTGAAGTCAGTTTCTATAACATGAATGTTTACATCAGCTCTTGAATACATCTTGTTTCTTTCAGGGATGCAGGTCACAAGTGTCCTGTTGACAATGAAATACTGCTGGAAAATCAGCTTTTTCCTGACAATTTTGCAAAACGAGAGATTCTTTCTCTCACAGTGAAGTGTCCAAATGAGGGCTGTCTGCACAAGATGGAGCTGCGGCACCTCGAGGTACTGACGCCGTCCTCCAGCTGGTGGCGCGCGCCATGCAGTTCTGTGGCACAGAGATGGTGCTGTGTGTGTGTGTGTACTTGTAGCACCTAGACTGTGGTGACTGGTTTTATAAATGCTCGCTGAATGAATATTAACCCTTTTATTTTTAAGTATAAGTATAAGAAAGTAGGACTTTTTTATTCAGTTTACTCTCGCTCTTCCCCAGCACAAAAAAAAAAAAAATTGGTGTTCTACAAATTTGAGGACTATTCTATAGAATAAAAGTGACAGCACTTGGAGTCCGGCAAGATGGCTCAGTGGTCTAAAGAGCCTGCTTAGGCAAGCTTAGGCAACCTCAGGGACTGAGGTTCAATCCCAGCACCACATGCTGCGCCAGACCCACCCCCAGGGCAGGCTGAGCCCACCATAATGTAAATAAATAGAGTTCAAAAAATAAAAAAAAAAAATTAAAAAGTGACTGCACTTTAAATTCATGTGTCACATTTTATTATTGTAACCTCAAGTCTTTCATTTGGAATACGCAGAGAGTTCCACATAATCAGTGTCTGTACCCTCCCTGGACTTTTTCTGTTTGTCTAAGTTGTGCGGTCTGTTATGAACTAAATCATATGCTCCTTTCAGTTCATTTAACATGAACTGTAGGCATCAGATAATTCAAGAATATGTTTTTATTTTTGTTTTTATTTTTTATTTTTTTATTTTTTTGCAGAACCAGGAATCAAACTCAGAACCTTACACTTGCCAGGCAGGCACTTGTGCCCCTGAGCTATCTCCCCAACCCAAAGAATTTTTTTTTTTTCAAATAATATTTTTGTAAATTATAATAAATCAGTTCATTTGGTGACTTTTACCAGAAATATATATTTTTATGTTTATATTATTTTATATTTTATATTTAAAATTAAATGTTAGGGCCGGCCACATAGCTCAGCAGGTTAAAGCACCTGCTTAGGCAGACACAGGGACCAGGGTTTAATCCCCAGTGTACATGCCGGCCCCACTCCCAGGGCACCTGACAACTGAGCCTGGGCATGGTGGTGGGAGCCTATAATCCCAGTGCTTGGGAGGCTAAAAACAGGAGGATCACCGTGGGTCCAGTCTGTGTAGTGCGCCCTGTAGACCAGCAGTTCTCAAGCTGTGAGCCGCAACCCCAGCAGGGGTCAAACAACCAAAACACAGGTCGCCTAAAGCCATTCCAAATCATAACTGTAGCAAAATTACAGTTTTATTTTTTTTAAAGAATTATTTTATTATTTTTTTTCTTGTTTCAGAACTTTTGTTTGTGTATTTATATTTATGGCCAGCTCAGCTTGCCCTGAGGGCAGGGCTGGCGCAGCATGTGGTGCCAGGGATCGAACCACGGTCCCTGCAGCCGCCTAAGCTTTCATAAGCAAGCATTTTAGACCACTGAGCCATCCTGCCAGGCCAAAATTACAGTTTTAAAGTAGCCACCAAAATTACTTTTTGGTTTGGAGTCACCACAACATTGAGGAACTGTATTACAGGGTCGCAGAATTAGAAAGGTTGAGAACCACTGCTGTAGACCCTGTAGAAAATAAATTAAAAAAAATAAAATAAAAATAAAATTAAACATTTAAGGCAGGTTTGCAGTGTGCCTCTTTTACTTAGTCCGTTGTAAGGAAGTGGCTCTTTTAAAATAGTACTGAATTCTTTTTTTTTTTTTTTTCAGAACTGAGGATTATTGAACTCAGGACTATGCACTTGCCAGGCAAGTGCTTATTCCACTGAGCTACCTTAAAATGAAAAAAAAAAAAAAAGGAGAGAATCAGGGGCCAGGAGATAGCTCTGTGGCACAAGTGCCTGCCTGGCAAGTGCACAGTTGTGAGTTTGAACCCCAGTCCCACAAAAAAAAAAAAAAAAAAAAAAATCACTCAAAAAAAGAGAATCATACATTCTTAGAAGAGATTACGTTTGGAAAACTTCCAAATGGCAAAGAGTAATGGGTTCTTTTTTCTGTCTTGTAGGATCATCAAGCACATTGTGAGTTTGCTCTTATTAATTGTCTGCAGTGCCAGCGTCCCATCCAGAAATGCCAACTTAATATTCACATCCTGAAGGACTGTCCACGGAGACAGGTTTCGTGTGTGAACTGTGCTGTGTCCATGGCGTTTGAAGAGAAAGAGGCATGTGCTACCTTGGTTTTGTTCATTCTGCGACTTTTTTAAAATCAAGTCTTAATGTATATTTGAGAAGGTTACCAGTAGATAAAGTTAGAACTCAAATTGTGCTTCCACATTATTAATTTCTGGAAGATGGGTTTTTAAGAAATGAACGTGCAATAAATTATTATAAGTACAGTATTTATATTTGCAGACTTTGATAATGAGTATTTTTATCCCCGTAACTACCATTGTAGATCTATAGGCAATAAAAAGTACCAGTAAATGCGTTTGCTAATCAGTTCTCCTGTGTGTGTGTGAAATTTAATAACCAAGCAGATTACAGACATAAAACTGATTGCTCTAAAAGATATATACAAAATCATCTTGCAAGAAAATGAGTTGTTACAAAGAATGAATTAAATCCCATGAAGTATATGCCATTACTGACAATCCATTATCCTACATGCTATGTCTACTTTTTAGTCTATATTTTACACTTACATTAAAGAGTTTGGCTCTTAAGAAATTTTATGGGGCATGAAAGCAGCTAAGAGCTGGGTGTGGTGGTGCACGCCTGTAATCCCAGCACTCGGGAGGCTGAGGCAGGAGGATCGGTGTGAGTTCAAGACCAGCCTGGGCTACAAAAGTGAGCTCAGGACCAGCCTCAACTGCATAGCGAGACCCTGTCTCAAAAAGACAAAAAAGAAAACAGCAAAGAGAACAGTTTATTCAGCAATCAAGATAGGGAGACATTGAATAGTTTTATATTAATGTTACTGTCAGAATTTATTACTAATTCTAGACCTTAATCTCTCTTTTGTGCTGTTTACTAAAGTTTATATTTTTATAACTAACACTTAGATACTTCTTTAAATTTTAATTCTTACCTATTTATGGTTTTTCCTTTGATCAAGCGTACTGTATTTATTATGTTGATAAAATACTTTTAAAAAGCTAACTTGCTAAAAGTATTGAAAAGGGGCCCAGCGGGATGGCTCAGTGGTCTAAAGTGCCTGCTTAGGGGGTGGCTGTAGGGACCGCGGTTCGATCCCCGGCACCACATGCTGCGCCAGCCCTGCCATCAGGGCAGGCTAAGCTGGCCATGAAAATAAATAAATAAACAAAAGTTCTGAAACAAGGAAAAAAAAAAAGAATAATAATTTAAAAAAATAAAAAATAAATTGAAAAAAAGTATTGAAAAAAATTAGTCATAATTAGAAGAAATTAACATCTCTTAGCTAAACCTGAGTACATTAGATGGACTTAACCTGTAATGTTAATTATTTCTCAGTGTATCAGCTGAACAAAAGTCATTGTATTCTAGAACACAACATATGAGGACTTGGAGACAGCCTTGTGCCTTATAATGCATTCATTCAGTAACTCTGAGAAGAGTTTTAATTAAATTTTCACGCTGCTGCTGAAAACCTTTGGACGGAGATTGCTTTGAAGAATTACAGCCTTAGCAAATGATACCCAAACGAGTCCCAGACAGACTGCTTTAGGTTAAAAGGAAATGCTTCAGAAATTCTTTTGTAGACCACCTTATTCTCTGAAGGAGCTGGAAGCTCAATGAATCTCAGTATTGTGCGAGTAGAGGGAAGGAAAATAGCCTTCTGAAGGCAATTCTCACATTTTGGCCTAACACAAATTAATGTACTTAATTTGTTCATGGTGAGACAGTGCTTTTTTCTAAATAGTGGCTGTTGATAGTTTTTAATTTTTCTCATGCTTTTCCTATGTTTCTCTCATAAAATTTAGATCCATGACCAGAACTGCCCTTTGGCAAACGTCATCTGTGAATACTGCAATACCATCCTCATCAGAGAACAGGTACAGCGATTCTTTTGCATAAATTAAAAGTTCACACTAGCTTAAGGTTTGCTAGGGTTTGCATTGAAAATTTGAATCAACACAAGTGAAGTATTAGAATTACAGAGCTGTGCAGAAGTTTTTCATATAAATGTAATATTTTCAAGGGAACATAAATTTAGTGCTTTTAATTGTTTAAAATTCCTGTCATTAACATAATATTTATGTTCATGTACGTTCATATACATTAATGTAACTAATAAAACCTTTAAAAACAAAACTCCAGTAATCCTTTAAACAATTAAAATCCCTAAGTCATTAACGTAACACCTATGTATATATGTCTTTATAAGACTATATTTTAAGATGAGCACAATTATATGAGGGGTCCTATTTAAAGAAAGAAAGAACATTTTGTGAGTTTGCGTGTGTGTGGTATGGGAGCCAAAATCCAGGCCCTGCACATGCTGGGCAAGTGCTGTACGGCGCTGGCCCACAGCGGGAAAGACGCAGACACACATAGCTGCACGCTGTGCACTGAGGCTCTCAGCACCAAGCAGCCAGCCAGAAGAGCGAGAGGGAAGAGTAAAGTGAAGGGAGCGAAGCTGTTCTGTAGCAAAACTTTGTCACCCTGACCTCTGGGGCCATGGAAGGATTTGAGATCCCTAGAGCCTGTGGCCCCAGTCTTGGCTGTACTTTTGGCCACCGTTGGGTCTTCATCACAGGCCATAATTATGATGGAAAACTGTTTTGATTATTAATAGAGAAAGGAAAATTCTACCTGATTGTTGTCTTCTGACATTTGGAGAATTTGCCCACAAAATATGAATATTAGTCACCAAATAAGTATATACCCATTAAGCCTTCAGGCCCGAACTCATATTGATTACCTTCCTCTGTAGAAGCGAGCAAAGCCTGCCCCTTGACTCAACTTTTCCATTTGTCTGTTAACCGAGTCCTTTAGTTTCTTTCCAACAAAGTCTTAATTTGAAGGGGTTGAATTTCTCTTTATTTCAGTCTCACCTCCGTGGTTTTTCCCTTTTTGCCGTCTTTTAATGTTTAAAAGAAAACCATGCAGCATATTTAAAAGCCAGCAGAAATAAACTTTAGGAAAAACCCTTGGCAAAGCATCAGAAAACCTAGGCTTTGATCCTGGCTATGCCGTTGACTTGCCCTCTGAGCCCCAGAGCCAGAACTTGGCTGCAGTCTCAGAGAATACGCTGCTGTATAATGGAAATCGCTCTGAAGAATGTGCCTGTGGGGCAGGTTATGGTGGCATGTGCCTAGTAACCCAGCAGGCATGTGGCCATGGGAGGCTGAGGCAGGAAGAGCGTCAGTTTGAGTCCAGGCTGGGCAAGTTAACAAGACCTTGTCTTAAAAATATCTAGATCAATGTGAAAGCCTTGAGTTTCATGCCCAGTCCCACAGAAAATGAGAGAATGTATCCTTGCTTTCCTGTGTCAGAGCCTGAGGCTTTCTAGAATGTGCTTGAAGTATCTTCTAACATCTCAGGCCCCAAATATCTGAGCTTCCTCAGTTTAGCCAAAATATGCCCAGGTTATCAAAAGGCAAGGTGTTTGTGGGAAGGTCTCATGGGCAAGTAATGCGAGTCTAGTCTGTGCCTCAGTGGACTGGTGTTCCTGCTTCAGTTTGCAGATGAATTTGTCAGGAGTTGTTCTTTCTTAACGACACCACTAGAGGGTGCCAGTTGCCGTAAGAGGAATAAATTGCTTTTAGGAAATGAATGTTGTTTGGAGATATTAAAAGATTTTTACAAATGAATATTATTTCAATCTTTGTAGGCTACAGTTTTCTGTTACAGTTTACTTAGGTTTGCCACTGTGGCCCCAAAAAATTGACAATACATGGTTCTATCTAGGCAAAATAAAAATTCCTTTTAAAGTATAATTTCCTTAAACGCACATGCAGAGAACATCTTGTGACCTCTGCTTTAATTGTCAGATGCCGACTCACTACGATCTGGACTGTCCCACGGCCCCAATCCCGTGCACCTTCAGTACTTTCGGTTGCCATGAAAAGGTAAGTTTCGTTCTGTTTTGTTTTGTTAGGGGTTCTTTTTCTGTTTGAATTCTTAAGTATAAATCAAAAATAGTTATGTAGTCTGGTGGAGAACACCAGCAAGAGTGTGTTTGTAAACCAGCGTGATTAGGGGACCAAGTCACTGATGCTGCAGGCAGACGTGTGCTCACTTCTGGTACCTTAGGGCAGCAACAGCAAGCCTTTCAGTGATGCAGACAGACTGCTGTGGCCTCCGTGGCACAGGTTCACCACCACCACCTCGGGAGCACTGAGGTAGACATGACAAAGTATGGCTGAGGGCTCACCCTTGGCAGACAGAAAAAAGTTGTCACAGAAGACCAGTGAGAGTGAGTGTGGAGATTTGAGGGACTGCATGTAATTTCGTTTGTAGTTTTGGCTGAACAACAGTAGATTTTCTGTGACTATCTGATCTTGGGATAGCTAGACCCCAAGTGAAGACGGGACAGGTGGTGGGGAGAATAGTGAAGCCAGATCTGGGAGCCAACACTTGCCCAAGCAGAGGTCATGAGAGAAATAGGAAAGATCCACTGCCTTTGGAGCTCAGTAGGAGGAGAAGAGAAGCGAAGGGCATCTAGAAAGGTCTCTGGATGGGGAAGGACCATTCAGAAGCAAAGTGGCTACAGGAAACTATCAAGGTGCAGGTTTTTCTTTTTCAAAAAACTTGAGTTTTAAAGATACTGAGTTTTCTATCAGAATTCATCCAGCTGTGGAACACTCAGGTGAGGATGACTGACATGAAGTGTATATGTGGTCTTTAGCTCCAAAGAGAAATTGAGGCTTGATATCTTGACTTGGGAGAGTAATGTGTTGTACTAAAGAAAAGTATATAGTGATCATAGAGCAGAAGTCTGTAGAAAAAAGAGAGTCAGCCGGGCAAGGACCCGGGAAGAAACAGTGTTCAACAGACAGACGCATCAGGCACCATGAAAGCATTGCTGTGGCTCCCGGGTTATCACTAGTGACTAGTACCGTCAAATGCTCTCTTCCTAGAGAATGTGATTACCTTCTTGTGTTCCTAGTATACATTGTTGCTTATTTGTAGTAAGCATTTAATAATTTAAAAGATGTGGTAGTATATGATACAATCATATCTTGTGAAAAAGTGGGGTATCGTTTGTGTGCATAGAGAAAGAGACCAGAAAGAAATAATATCAAGATATTAGTAAAGCCAGGTGAAATCATAGATAAGTTTTTTAAAGCCATGTTTTAATTTTTTTCAGTAACTTACAAGAATTTTTTTCATAATAAAAATCATCACATCGTCACTTTTAGGTAATAATTAGGGTGATCTTGATACCTTCAAATAGTATGGAGAAAGTAATATTCCAATTTGGAATACACTTCCATTATAAATGAGGAAATGGGGACATGACTAAAGCACCTGCCTAGGCAGAGCCCAACGGCCTGGGCTGGATCCCTAGCATGCCATGTGGGCCCCTCCCCCAGAGCACTCTGAGATGGTAATTGAGATTGGGCATGGTGGTATGCGCCTGTAATCCCAGTGGTTGGGAGGCTGAAAACAGGAGAATCGCTATGAGTCCAATCTACGTAGTAAGACCCTGTAGACCCTATCCTAAATAAAGAAAAAAGAAAAAAAAAAAAGCAGTAGAGATTTGTTTGCCTGTTTTCTAATAGGATATATCTTATCATTACGTTTTGAGGGAAAGATTGAAGGAAGAGAGTTCACAAATAAAGAGGGGACCCCTGATGGCAGGCCCAGGTAGGGCACGACTCGTAGACAACATCTTGGAAGCACAGAGACTGATACCTTTGCAGGTGAAAAGGAGTTATTTGAGGAAAGCTGAGAGTGTGTGTCAGAGAGCATCAGGCTTTTGTGAAGAGATGGGGTCATTTCAGGAGACCGAGGACCTGGTGAAGGCAAAGGGAAGTTACAGAGCGTTGAGAGAAGCTGCAGTGCTCCCTGGGACACCTTACTTGGCCGGGCCAGGTCCTTCCCCAGCCCTCAGTGTCCCAATGCTTGTGCTTGATTTTAGATGCAGAGAAATCACTTGGCCCGACACCTACAGGAGAACACCCAGTCACACATGAGGATGTTGGCCCAGGCCGTTCAAAGTTTAAACGTTGCTTTAACTCCCGTGCCTCCACGCGATGTGCTGCCTTATGATGCTGGCTCTCTATCCCGGGCTTCCTCTGGCTGCCACACAGAGGTCCAGAATTTCCAGGAAACCATTCAGCAGTTAGAAGGCCGCCTCGTCAGGCAGGACCATCAGATCCGGGAGCTGATTGCTAAGATGGAAACGCAGAGCATCTACGTAAGTGAACTAAAACGAACTATTCGAACCCTTGAGGACAAAGTCGCAGAAATTGAAGCTCAGCAGTGCAATGGGATTTACATTTGGAAGATTGGCAATTTTGGCATGCACTTGAAGTCCCAAGAAGAGGAGAAGCCCGTGGTCATTCATAGCCCTGGGTTCTACACTGGCAAGCCTGGCTATAAGCTGTGCATGCGCCTGCACCTCCAGCTGCCCACTGCTCAGCGCTGTGCAAACTACATATCCCTCTTTGTCCACACCATGCAAGGGGAGTATGACAGCCACCTCCCTTGGCCTTTCCAGGGAACGATCCGCCTTACAATTCTTGATCAGTCTGAAGCACCAGTAAGGCAGAACCACGAAGAGATAATGGACGCCAAACCTGAGCTGCTTGCCTTCCAGCGGCCCACCATCCCGCGGAACCCAAAAGGTTTTGGCTATGTAACTTTCATGCACCTGGAAGCCCTAAGACAAAGAACCTTCGTGAAGGATGATACGTTACTAGTGCGCTGTGAGGTTTCTACGCGCTTTGACATGGGTGGCCTTCGAAAGGAGGGTTTTCAGGCGCGAAGTACGGATGCAGGAGTGTAGCTTCCCTTCATTGTTTACAGAGAAAAACTGGAAGAGTGCCTTCCTTGCCTTGTGTTTCAGAAAAATATGCAAGCACACAGAAACAGTGGGGAAGAGGTAATGCCAGTGCGTGTTCTGGAAGGGGTCACTCGCCCCCCTTCCCGTTACACATATCTAAGGCTATTTTCCCTTGGGAGTCTACATTATTTCATGCTTTTTCAGAAATGTTACATCTGAAGTGCCTTTGTGAGTTAGCACACCTCTCTGATGAACTTTCCTGGTCATTTGCCACAGTATTTTACTGTCAGAAAAAATAAAAACCAGACCAGGTGTGGTGGTGCACGCCTGTAGTGCCAGCACTGGGGAGGCTGAAACAGCAGAATCACCCCAAGTCTAAGCTGCATAGTGAGACCTTGTACCAAATACAGAAACAAACACAAAGGCCTAGATGTGTATTGCTAAAACTCCAACCACTGATAATGGGTTTTGCTTAAAAACTTGGTTTATTTTATGGTATTGTGTAAAGTATATTGAATGTGAGATCACTACTGCCCATGAAAGAGTAACTGCTCTGGAAAGTGAAGTTCTCATTTTATTTGACCTCGTATAGATTTCAGAGGATTTTAACTGTAATCCTTAAAAACCTTAAGTTCTCATTCACCCTTTCCTCCCTCCTGATGTTTACTAATACTCGGGGACAGGCTGGAATCCTGAGTGTGGCCTTATGTAGCCGTGCTGTATGTTAAGTCGCTTGCTTGCTT
Source organism: Myocastor coypus (assembly GCA_004027025.1). NCBI lineage: Eukaryota > Metazoa > Chordata > Mammalia > Rodentia > Myocastoridae > Myocastor > Myocastor coypus. The sequence continues at coordinate 53,737 of PVJA010003486.1, read as the reverse complement.
CATCCCAGCGAGCTTCTGTGTCTCCCCGAGGCCAGAGGTGGCCTCTTCTCCAGCAGCTGTGCGCTGAGTCCCATGTGGCCCCCAGCAGCTCCGTGCTGCTCTGCAGAGCCCTCGCATCTGCTCAGTAGAGTCAATTCCACAGCTCTGCCCATGCCGTCTGTTGGTCTTTGTGCTCACAAAATCACAAACGCAAAATTAAATGTGATTTGACTAGTTAACCTTTATGACATTTCATTGGTGATAACAGAAGCTAACTGAGCCAGAAATGGTCAGACCTTGTGACTACCCTCTGGTTTTATTTGAGTGGTACAAAATTGATTTGCTGAAAACAGATTTTTTTTTTAAGTTAGGCAATCTCTGAAGGTACCAAGAAATCACTAAATCAAAGATGGAGGTCATAAGGGTTATATCACAGCACAACCTCACTTGAGTAGGTTCTAGTCCAGTAGATTCTAAGGAGTGGGCACAGGTTCCTCACAGGGAGCAGAGTTGTACATACCATTATGTATTTCTTAACAGCCTATACATAATAAAATATTGTGGTATCTAGTTTTCAGGTGACCGCATTAACTAGTATGAGCATTTATAAAGAGCCAAAAGGACCCATGTGCTGCTTGCTGTTCACACAAGATTATTCAAAGTTTCTGGTCATGCAGAACAGTATTGTGTCTCCCAAGAGCCCGAGTCAGAACTCCAGTCAGCATTCAAGCACTGTCTTAATTTCCAGAGCAAGCTTAGAATCCCAGTATGTGAAGAGGACTCTGGTTGTCCACTCCAAGTCACCCTAGCAGTGTCTTTGTGACTTGGCCTGTGTTTCCCTCTCTACGATCTCAGTTCCCTGTCCTGTGTTACGGCTCTTGCTCTTGTAGAGTGACAGTGAAGGTTAGGAAAAGACCCTCTCCTCTGACCACATGAACACCCCGGCTCATTATTAGTTACCAGTTTATTTCCTGCTGGGCTGTGTGCCTTGGCTCTTACCAAAGAGCTCCTGAGAACCACTGCCGCACGGCCGGCTAAGTAGGGAGACCTGTGCTGCTCCGTTCCTGCCATTGTTTTTCAGTGAATAAATAATCAGATGTCATTTAAAAAGTAAATGGTAGTTATTTTTTGTATTTACATAGGAAAGGCCTCGAAGAACTATCATAAGTGATTTTGGATGGCTTATTTTTTGTACATTCTTGCACTTTTTACATTTTCTATAATAAACATGTACTTTTAGCAGAGAAGAAAATTAATTGCTGCCAGAAAGCATGAACTTCCCATTTGAAAAAGGAAGTGATATTTAAAAGCTTCCTGGTTAAGTTTCTATTATAAGCATGTCTCTGCATTAGGTACTGAGAGGAGTCATTTCCTGCCTTGGTTGTGTTATTTTGTATTTATTTATTTATTCTTTGCTGATTCAGAAACCTTCAAAACAGTTTTTGCCAGGCTTTAACTTTTCATAGGTTCAACCTTCCCATCTGTAAAATAAGTTGAATTAAATGTTTCTAAGGCTCCCTCCCCCCCTAAAATTCTACCTTATGATACTTGAGTTTTAATGCAAAGAATATTGATAATCCTTAGCAAGGGATTTTACCAGTGAAAAAATGGCTTCCATTTTCTCTTTGCTGACACTGTTTTACTTCAGCAGCGTGCCCATTAGCTGGGTCACCTCTTCATTAAAGCAAGCAATTTTCATAACTCCCAAAATTCAACATTTTGTACTAAACCAGTTCTTTGCTAGTAGTTGTTTGTTGTAAGATGATGTCATGGATACAGAGAACACCCAGTTGTTCATCGATCAAATAGATTTTGGTGAGATTCAAGTTGGAATCAATTCTTGCCCTGGAAATTGGGATTTCCTACCCCATGCTTCAGCAGATCATAATCCAGTGCATGGCTTTCACATTGAGCCAAAGACCAGCACTTGCAAGAAAATGCCTGGTTGCTTCACTAACCATCGCCTGTGTGTTCAGGTTCCCTGTCGCACCTCTACTTACAAAAGCTGAGATCGAGATGCAGTAAAGCTGAGAAATAATTCAAGATGGGAAAAAGGTTTTTGTGGAGAAGGAGACAGGTAGGCCTTTCCCTGTCTTAGTGCTTTCTCTGCTGGATGATAGCCCTGCCTGGACACGGGTAAGGGAGGATGCTGCCCTGCTCTGGGGCTTGAGCTCCTACTGGCGCTCATTCCTACTCCCGGGAGGCCCGCAAAGCAGCAGGAACTGGCGTGCTTCAGTGCTGACCCCCAAGAGAAGATGGGGTGTTTGTGGGGCAAGAATCGTGTTCTGGTCACTTACGGGTCTCCTGTCCTTGGCTCACTCAAACACATAACATTGCACAATGGCATGGATTGGAACACAGTTTCTTACAAGTGTCATATAACTGACCAGTATGTCCTGTAAGTTCTAGGTTTGCTAAGGCACGGGTGTCACTATCAGCTTCTTCACTCGGCACTTTATCATGAAATTTTTCAGACGTGCAAGAAAGCTTATAACATAGTAGACATCTACACCTAGAATCTACAGTGACAAACTGCTGTATTTGCTAACACATATTACTTTGGAAGCCTAGTTAAGACTTCAAACTTTGGGGTTTCAGTACCGAGATAATTGAGCAGCTATAATTGAGTATTCATAACTTCTGTGGGGTGACTTGTTATATTTGTAGCTAGAATTGTCTTCAGTTTGATTTTAAACTTTTGTGTAAATGTTAGGGTGGATTTTTATCTTATTTATTTTGCCTGAACCGATATTTTTATAATACATTTGTTTGAAAGCCTTTGATTAGTTGTGCAGAATATACTAATGTTATTTTCACAGTTGATAAATTATCCAATTAATTTCTTTGGTGAGAATGTAATTTTAGACCCAGTTTGTTTATATAAGCCACTTAAGCAGCTGTGTAATTTAGCATATAAACTACTAAGTTAGGAACTAAGATAAATTTCACTCCTGACTGATCATGGAAAAATCATTTTGCTTTGCCTTTGTGACATTTTATCTACCTGTATTGAGGGAGCTAAAATTTGAAATGTAGATATTATTATGTCATGGGTAACATGTATTAATGCTTCAGTCTGTGTTACAAAATACTTTCTGAATCCAGAGAGGCTTCTTAGAATTTTCTGACTATATGGGAGGCTATAGAATGAAAAATTTCGATTTTTCTGACTCTTTGAAAAATGGAAACATCCAGTGGTCAGAGTATCTTATCAGAAAACCTGCTGCTGCTCAGAAATTACATTGCCATGGAATTTGTAAGTAGTCTTCATTATTCATTTGGATTGTGAAAATCTGTGCTTTATTAGAGAAAGCGGATGTAAAGATGACTATTGGGTGGTGGTAATCACAGATTGAAAAATAAACGCTTGGCTTAAAGAAGGTTGTATTGAAGGGACAGATTTTAAAAAATTATTCCAATTCAGTGTACCGTAGTCTGCCTAAGCCTGAGGCCAGCCATCTCCAGCAGGTGGAAACACGTGAGCTGTGGCAGGGACCAGGGAACAAGGATGGAGCCAGAGCTGTCTCTCTGCCTCTGTCCACTAGATAAGGTCGACCCAGGCCTCCGACCATGCCACGGATGTGAATTCACATTTATCGCACAGAAGCAGATGGAGTTTTTACTCTAATTATGTCTTAGTCCTCACAAAGATGGAACCAAGACAATGTTCCTTGAATGAACACCTTTTTGAATGTAAATTGAGAAGAAAGCGTGCCAAACTGATGTGCCTTCTCCCTCCTGTCTGATGTGTTTCCGTCATCAGCCTGTACATTGCAAGAATATCTTTACAAAAGGAGTGCTCTTCAAAAAGAAATGCCTAGCAAAATAAAGCAATATCCCAAGCGGTGTTTAATAAAATAACAAGACTGTTTTGATTTTGTTTCAGTGTTGTTCCATTTGGGGGACCATCACACACTATATTAGGAAGAAGAACAGTGCCAAGTGCTAGGTTTTACTTGAAATAAAAAGAGCCAATGGCTTGCTGTGGCAGCAAAAGATTCATTCTGGTTCTTGTTTCAGGCCATGATTTCTGTTCTGAGACCTTTAAGATTACCTTTGTTTGACACACAGGCCTGACAGGGAGAAACTTCCTGTAACCACTTTAAGCCCACACTGTGAGGAAAAGAGACGACATGGAGCCAGCAGCAGCGCGCCTTCATTTCTAACAGACAAAACATCCACGCTTCCTAACTCCAGGAAGTTTGGAAGTAACTAACTCTGTCTTTATCCCAGCTTAATTTCCACCTCAATTATAGAACCTGGGCCCGGCAGGATGTCTCAGTGGTCTAAAGCGCCTGCTTAGGAAAGCTTGGGCGGCTGCAGGGACCGCAGTTTGATCCCTGGCATCACATGCTGCGCCAGCCCTGCCCTCAGGGCAGGCTGAGTCGGCCATAAAAATAAATCAAGCAAACAAAAGTTCTGAAACAAGAAAAAAAATAAAAAATAATTTAAAAAAAAATTATAGAACCTGAAGCCATGTAAATAAATAAGTCCCTGCCAAAAGATTCTTTATTTTGTACCCAGATCAAACTCAGGAACCTTGCGCAAAAGCCTAGACTGAAGCAAGGTTTTCTCCACTAAACCGCCCTGACAATTTAGTACAATGTGCAGATTATAAATAAATAGGTTTGGGGCTCTCAGCCAGTATTAGACTACTCTGTCATTTACAATAACCTGATAGCTCCTGCAAAGCACGAAACCCGAAGACACTGACACCAAACAGAGCCTAAGAAGCCTATGGCAGCAGGTGGCAGCAAGCCACTATTCCTAGAGAATAGCTTCAGAAAATCTGTGTCATTGGGTTAACCAGAAGTCCAAAATTCTCCGAGATCATATGCAAAACTTCTCTGACATCATAGACAACAAGTTGTAAGTTGTATCTGATGTAATTTTTCTGGAGAGCGAGCCCTGAAACTTTTGTTGTAGATCTGATGAAAGATACAAAGCACTTACCTCAAATGATATAAATTCTATATAGGCTGAATTGTTACATCCAGAAGTGGATTGCCCAGTCAGCTTCAGGTTGGAAACGGGTAAGGAGCTGTTAAGTCAAGTTGTACAAAAAATGCTACTTTTTCAATGGCAAAGGGGCTTGAATGTTGGCATTTTTGTGTTATGCCACCTCACGTACAGATCCCTGGACTCCCCTGGGTCCAGCTTACTCTTATACAGCCAGTTGGATAGAAGAGAAGGCCAGAAGAACCTGTGCCAGCCCTCATCCAAGATGAGCTTTAGGAACATGAACTGCGGGGTTCCAGTATGTCCCAAGGTCTTAACCTTTAACCCAGGCTTCTGCCTCCATGCGGAACACTGAGACCCAACAGCATGGGGATCTTCACCAGAGCCACTGTGTCCAGTGCAGATGACCAGGCACCAGGCCGTTCTCTTGAGTTGGACTCTGGGAAACTTGCAGCTGTAGATTCTTCTGTACTTAAGGCGTAAGTAATCACAGGAGATGAGGGGAGAAAACATGAGTTGTGATATACGTGGAAGCTATAATTGTTAAAATGGTGGCTTTGTCCAGTCCCCTGTCCTGCATGCCATGCTGGCCCTCCCCCAGTGGCGCACACCTATAATCCCAGCACTGGGGAGGCTGAAAAGGAAGATCACTACGAGTCTGAGCTGCATAGTGAGACCCTGTACCAAATACATGAAAAGAAAAAAAATTAAACTAAATTAAATTTAAAAAATAGTGACCTCGTGCCCCATGCAGAAACAGAATGGGCAGATGTCGAAGCTGTTCATCCAGCTCATTAAGACTTAATGGTCAGTTGGTAAAACTGCTTATAAGCTGGGTGTGTGGCTCATGACTGTAATCTCAGCACTTAGGCGGCTGAAACAGGAGGATCATCTCAAGTTTGAGGCTGGCCTGGAGCACATAGTAACGACAGTGAACAACATAGAAGATTGTCTCTTAAAAATAAAAGAAAATAAATTTTTAAAAAATGATTGTAAATGCACTGGAAAAGAAATGATTTATGTAATGCAACAGGAAAAGCATTTTCTTTATTATTTTAAAAAAGAGTACATAATAGTATTAAAACAAAAATTACAAATAATACAAAATTGCACTAAGCAAAATATGAATTCCTCAGTATTTGTTGTAATGCTGACTTGTCTTCAAAGTAGTTGTTCATATTACTAGATATATGCATGCAAAATTGGAAGAAAAGAAAAATATGTAAGAAATTAAAAAGAGAAAAAGGAGAAGGAATTGAGAAAAAGACAGCAAATTAAGTATTAACTGCTCTTTCCATAGACCAGCAGAAATCCACAGTACAGGGAAAAGCATTTTCAACAGACACACACACTAAATGAAGGTTAGTATAAGATTACTAGGTTAAAAAGATGCCTGATGTCCATCAGGTTAATAACACCATGATCTTTGGGATATTTTTCCTAATCCACTAGAAAAATACAAATTAACATAACTTCACCATACAACATGTAGGATCTAAAATAACAGTGAAACACAGGCATATTCTTCTAGAAAATCAACTAGTTCTTGTGTGGACTTGTTAAGTAATTATTCATTATAGCATTGAAAGAATATCCCGCTCAAAGTTTAAAATAATTACTTTTTTTAAAAAAGGGATAAATAGTAAAAAAATAAAAATAATAAAAGACCATTAGAAACAATAATTTCACTAAACAAAGTTACAGGAATTCAACAATGTTTGTTATGTTGCATATTGTATTGAAATTAGTTGCTCAGATTACCAAATATAAGCATGAAAAAATACTCAAAAAAAAAATTTTTTTTTTTTTTTGGTGGGACCAGGGTTCAAACTCACGACCTTGCACTTGCCCAGCAGGCACTTGTGCCTCGGAGCTATCTCCCCAGCCCCTTCAAAAATTATTTTAAAAAGTGAAAACGAGAGAAAAAATAAGCATTAACTGGTCCTTTCAAATGACTAGCAGTCAGGGCCAGCCAGACAGCTCAGTGGACCAAAGTGCCTGCCTAGGCAGAGCCCAGTGGCTGGGGCTCAATCCCCGTGTGCCGTGCCAGCCCTGCCCCTGGGACATGCTGAGATGGCCATCGAGACTAGGTGTGGTGGCGCATGCCTAGAATCCCAACACTTGGGAAGCTGAACACAGGCAGATCACTATGAATCCGATCTACATAGCAAGACCCTGTAGACCCTGTCCTAAAGACATTAAATTTTTTTTAAAAAGGCTAGCAGAAATAAGCAGTACAATTACCCAAGTTATCTTGTATATGTATATATTTTTCCCTTGTTTTTTCTTTATTTTCGCCTTCAAAAAATGTAAATTAAAATAACACTGAGATTCCATCTCACCCCAGAAATAATGGCTATGTTCCAGAACTCAACCAATAGTGAATGCTGGAGGGACCCTTCTCCACTGTTGGTGACAGTGTCATCTGTTAACACTACTATGGAAATCAGTGTGGAGAGTCCTCAAAAAAGTAGGATTAGAAGTTCCATTCAATGCAACTATTCCTCTTCTGGGTATTTTCCCCTAAGAACTGAAAACATCATACTGCAGTGATATAGCTGCACCCACATTTATAGCAGTGCAATTTATCATAGCTAAGTCTTGAAAGTAACCAAAATACTCATCTACTGAGGAGTGGATGTAAAAAATATGATATTTTTATACACTGGAGTATTACTCAGCTATAGTAAAGGATAAACCCACGTCTTTGATAGGTGAATGGATGCTACTAGAGACCATGCTCCAAAAAAAATTGGACCTACATGTGTAAACATATTGTCTCCCTAGTGTAAGAACCTGAAAGAAATAAAATCTGAAAGGTACAAATAATTACTCTTATAATGAATCAAGACAACAAAATAAGAAAAGACTTCATCCCCTCTGAGTGAAAAAACTAAGGGTGTAGCAGATAAACTCAAAACCAAGAACTAACTCATTCAGAGGAAGGAGAAAGTGATATACTCAGAATTTAGGTATAACCTCCCTAGATTTTAGACACTAGTTAAAAATCACTTTTTCTTGCCTTTTTTAGCAAGTGAGTTGACATACCTGTAGTTGTTTGGCTTAAAAACTAGAGATTCCCTAATAACTTCTCTCAGACATTTAGCATGAACTTTCCTGAGGTTTTAAAGTTTGTTCTTTTGTTTTTCCATCTAAAAATTCAGGCACTTAATTTGTTTAAAGATCAAAACTGGGGCTGGTGGGATGGTTCAGTGGTCTAAGGCACCTGCTTAGGAAAGCTTAGGCAACACAGAGACCAAGGTTCAATCCCCAGCACCACATGCTGTGCCAGCCCCATCCCCAGGGCAGGCTGAACCGGCCATAATTAAAAAAAAAAGATCAAAACTATCCTCTGAAAAAAAAAAAAAAAAAACTATCCTCTGATTTCTATAAAACAATTGTCCACCTAGAGAATTAAAACTGTAGCCTTCAAAAACATAAACTTACTTGCATAGAAATCTACGTGTCACAGGGCCAGTGAGATAGCTCAGCAGACTAGCACTTAGGTAAGTGCAGGGGCCAGGGTTTGATCCTTAGCACCACGTGCCACACCAGCCACTTCCCTCCCCCCCTCCCCCCTTCCCCTGGGCACACTGAGCCAGCGATGGAGATGGAGTGAGAACCTGCACACAAAGTAAAAAGAAAAACTCTTGCAATTCAACTTCAATGGTTTTTGATAGCTTTTTTTTTTTTTTTTTTTTTGCATTTAGAATGTAGTTTAGGAATGTAGTTTAGGAATGAATACTTCTGTTGCAAATAAATACCTGAAGGTTACCAACTTCTTTCAGTTCCTTCTGCTAATTTCAAGTAAAATTAAAATTTAGTAATTGGGATTATCAATATTATTTTGTTCTCTGAGCTTTTTTGCATTTTTTTCTTTCAAAACCCCAAAATATGTCTTTTTTATTACATGAGCCTGGATGGGGGTTGGTGATTAGGGATTGAATCTTGGCCTTCCATGCATGCTAAGTATAAGCACTGAACTCCTAGCCCTCTAAATTAGCTAATTTTTATACAGTGCTTCATAGCAGATACTCCATAAATATTCAATTTAAAATAACTATTGATACATGTAAACCAACAATTTCAAGATATTTATACAATATTCATAGCAGCATGATTTACAAAGGACAAAAAAGTAAAAACAGCCCCAGTGATGGTCGTCAGATAAACAAAAGGCAGCAGACATAGAGAATGCACACTTCAGACAGCAAACTAGTCAAGCAATGGCCGTGATTCATCCAGACGGCTGACACTGACAAAAGATCTACAGAACGCTGTACATGGTTTCAAGGTAAATCCTGAGGGGGTTTGACTGACCTTCTCAGATACAAAAGTTACATGTTTAGTTATACAGATCTTGCTTTAACTTGGCCTTAACCACCCAGCAGAAAAGTATAGCCACAAGGTATAAAAAGTAAAGCCAGATTAGTATGCTGAGCTGTAAAAGGCTCAAGTCAACAGCTTCCAATACTGCCAGCTCTGCCAGTAACCCACTGTGATTATGGAATATTGGACTATGTATAAAACTACTTTCTCTTAGTTCAATGAGAAATATTTGTACTGATAGTGTTTAGAAAACTTATCATGTCTGCATCTTGTACTCGGAACAACTACTGTGAAAACAAAGTGCATTGTATTAATAAAAAAATGAAAATAGAGTGACCACTGTTCACCCTTTTAAAAGAAGTTTTGGGCCAGTGAGATAACTCAGCGGACTAAGCTCTTGCTTAGGTAAGCACAGGAGCTTATCCTGGCACCATATGCTAGGCTGGCCCCACCCCTGAGTGCACTGAGCCAGTGATGGAGTCTAGGTGTGGTGACGCATGCCTGTAACCCCAGCACTAGGGAGGCTGAAAACAGGAGGATCACTATGAGTCTAAGCTGCATCCTGGGGCCATGATTACCCCTACCTTTCCTGTCTTAATAAGTAAATGGGGCAGGGGACGGATTCATACTATATGGAATCATGCAGTATGTGGTCTCTCATGTCTACCTTTTATTCTTTGAACTACCTTTCAGCCTTCCCACAACACAGCCTCCATTGGGAGGTTCCTTTTTTATCACCAGACGACATTTTGCCATATGGATGTGCTATCCCTTCACCCTTTGGTACATAAATTGTTTCTCCTTGGGCCTGTTATCAATAAAGCTGCTTGAACACTCATGTGTAAGTGTCTGTGTAGTTGATTTTCAATTCTCTTAGGTAGCTATGTAGGCATGAAACACTGAGTCATGGTAGTTGTAGGTTTACGTTTTGAGAAACTGCCAAGCACCGGTTCACACTTCAGCCAACAATGTAGGAGGATTCCAACTTCTCATAGCCTTGCCAAGATTTAGCTGTCTTATTTACTACAGCTATTCTAGTACACTTGTGAAATGGTATTCTGTGGGTTGGCCTTTGCATTTCACTGATAGCTAATGATGTTGAGCATTTTTTTTTTTTTCTTGTTTCAGAACTTCTTTTTTTTTTTTTTTTTTTGTCTTTTTGAGACAGGGTCTCGCTATGCAGTTGAGGCTGGTCCTGAGCTCACTTTTGTAGCCCAGGCTGGTCTCGAACTCGCACCAATCCTCCTGCCTCAGCCTCCCGAGTGCTGGGATTACAGGCGTGTGCCACCATGCCCGGCTGTTTCAGAACTTTTGTTTGTTGATTTATTTATTTTTATGGCCAGCTCAGCCTGCCCTGAGGGCAGGGCTGGCGCAGCATGTGGTGCCAGGGTTCAAACCACGGTCTCTGCAGCTGCCTAAGCTTTCCTAAGCAGGCACTTTAGACCACTGAGCCATCCTGCCGGGCCCTATGTTGAGCATCTTTGGATGTCCTTATTAGCCAGTCATATATTTCCTTTTGTGACATGTCCATATTATTTGCCCATATTTCAGTTTTTTGTCTTCATTTTTCTCCACTCCCTCTTTGGTACCATACCAGGAATCGAACTCACAACCTCCCAATAACCAGGTAGGAGCTACACCACTGAGCTAGATCCTCAGCTTCTTAATCATTCTTAAATATTCACTGTAAGCTTTGAATGCAAGTGCTTGTCATGTTTTCTGCTAATCTGCTGCTTGCCTTTTTTTTTTTTTTTTTTTTTTAAAGAATTTATTTTATTTATTTTTTTTCTTGTTTCAGAATCTTTATTTGTTTATTCACTCATTTTTATGGCTGGCTCAGCCCGCCGAGAGGGCTGGCGCAGCATGTGTTGCGGGGGATCGAACCACGGTCCCTGCAGCCGTCTAAGCTTTCCTAAGCAGGCGCTTTAGACCACTGAGCCATCCCGCCGGTCCCCACTGTTGCTTGCCTTATTGAATGCTTTAAGGGTATTTCTTGAACTGAAAACAGAAACTTAAGGAAATCTAGTGTTTTTTTGTGGGCATGCCTTCGAGTCATATCAAAGAAATCTCAATATCACCTTTACTTTCTCTTTCTTGATTTCTTGCTAGCACATGTGTGCAGTACATAATGATCCCATTTGTGATGGGGAGCGGCTGCACACACATCCTAGTACATCTGAATTCTTATTTCTCCTTGCTCCCCGCCCCACCCGGTGCTCTCTCTCCCTAGATCCCATCCCCATTTTGATCCAGCCTCCTATTTCCTGTTCTCTCTTAAATTATTTACGCTTTGGGTTTGTAGTATAAGGGAAGTCACGGGACATGTAAGCTTATGTGTCTGATTTATTACACTCAACACTATGATCTCAAACTGCTTCCCTTTTCCTACAAATGACTCAATTAGACCTTCTTCATGACGTAGTGTCTTAGTTACTATTCTGTACTTGCTGGGACAAATACCCGACACACAAGCTTAGGGAGGAAAGGTTTATTTAGCTCACAGTTTCTGGAGGTTTCAAGACGCTGCCCCCGCTTTATAGGGACTGGAGGAGGGACCGGGGCGCTGCCGTGTCCAAAACGATCTGCTCCACGCCTCCGCGCAAAACTGCTGCCTGGCGTGGGGGAGAGGAGGACTCTGACAGGGCATGCTGTCAGTGTGATGTTTAGCCCCTTTCTTGGCCACGCCCCCTCATGCCCCACCCCTCAGGCCACGCGCTTGACAGCCCCATGATTTACATGAGGCTTTGGGGGGACATCTAGATACAAACCATAACACATAGTAACTGTAATGTGCATAAATACATTTTCTTCATCCCTCCATCTGTTGATGGACAGACAAACTGCCTCAAAGATTTAGGTATTGTGAGTGGTGCTCCTGTAGCCATGGCAATGCGTGCATCACCATAACATGATGTCTTAAACGCTTTTGACTTTTTTTTTTTTTTTTTGCGGGGTCAGGGTTCGAACTCATGACCTTGCACTTGCTAGGCAGGTACACGAAACTATCTCCCCAGCCCCAATGTCTTAAACTCTTTTGGAAAGATACTTAGAATGGGGAATTTCTACTTTTAGTTGGTGTTTTTTTTGTTTTGTTTTTTTGTTTTTGTTTTTGTTTTTTTTGCTTTTTTGGCTTTTTGAGACAGGGTCTCACTATGCAGTTCAGGCTGGCCTTGAGCACACTTTTGTAGCCCAGGCTGGTCTCGAACTCGCACTGATCCTCCTGCCTCAGCCTCCCGAGTGCTGGGATTACAGGCATGCGCCACCACACTCTACTTTTAGTTTTTGAGGGGTCTCCGTGGTGGCTGCACCAATTTACATCCCCACCAGCAACGCAGCTGAGCTTCTTCCTCAGAGCCTCCGAGGCCCTTCTAGTTATTTGATTTCCAGATGATCGACAGTTTTTCTTGACCAGGATGGAATCTCAGCGTTGTTTTACCTTGTACTTCTCTAATGACCAGAGATTTTTAAATTTTTTCATGTATTTTTTATCTATTGCTTTTTTTTTTTTTTTTTTTTTTTTTTTTTTTTTTTTTTTTTTTTTTTTTTTTTTTTTTTTTTTTTTTTTTTTTAAATAGCAGAGTAGATTGATTGGGGGAAAGGAATCTCTGTCCAAGAGGGGAACAAGAGGGGGGCCCGATCAGGTTATCCCCATCCACTGGTATTTCTTCAGCTAAAAAGCCTATTTATTTCAGTTGCTTTTTATTTTCATTGGGTCTTTGATTGTTGGGAACCTGATATGTTTCGAGTTCTTCGCGTTACCTAGATATTAATCCTCTGTCTTGGGCCTTTCTGTAAGTTGTCTCTTCACTCTACTGATTGTTTCCTTTGCTGTGAAGAACATTTTCAATCCAATTTGTTGCTTTTTTATTCTATTTCTTCTGCAGTTCGGGCTCTACTTAGAACACCCTCATCTGCAACTGTGTCGTCAAGAGTTTACCTCTTATATCTTCCAGCATACTGTTTCTGTTTTAATACTGAGATCTTTGATCCATTTTGGTTTAGATGGTGATAGATAAAGGTCTAGATTCAGTTTTCTGCATGTGTGTAACCACCACCTATTTTCTCTTCCTCTAAAGATGTTAGCACGTTAGTTCTTTTATTAAGTCAATAATGCACTTACGTTAATTTGTGTGTATGGGGCAAAGTGAAGGTCCAACTTCACCTTTTTTGCATGTGAGTTATCTAATTGTGCTACTGCAAATTAAACTATTTGAGCAAATTTTCAATCTATTGCCTTACATAATTATCAGACACAATGGACTGTAAATACAAGGATTTCTTTCTGAGATCTCAGTTTTCTCCCATTGATCTGAATTTTGGTAGTGGCCTAACGTCTTCTTTAGTGCTGTTACAATGAGTTCTGAGACAAGGAAATGAAAGTTCACCAAGCTTGTTCTTCCTCTTTAAAAATTGTTTTAGCGACCCTAGTTGTTTTGCATTTTCATGTAAAGTTTAGGAAGTGCTTGTCACTTTTTGCAAAAAAGCCTGCTGACGCTGCGGTCAGAGCCCCACCGAATCTGTAGATCAGTGCAGAGAGAATTACCTTCTCCATAGCGCTGAGGCTTCCTGTCCATGAGCACAAAGTACCTAGATGGCCTTTAATTTTCCTCAGCAACATTTTGTAATTTCATTGCATAAAGCTTGTACTTCTGTTAAATTCACTCCATCTTCTTTTCTTCCACTACTATAAGTGAAATTCATTCTTTTATTTTGAGATTATTTATTGCTTTTTGAACTGTTAGCTTTAAAATCCTATGGCCTTGTTGAACATGTTTATTAGTTTTAAAAGTATTTATGGTCGAATCCTGAAGATTTTCTAAGATCATGTCATCTGAAAATAAAGTTTTACTTTTTCTTTCCCATCTGTGTGCCTTCTTTCTGTCTCTTCCATTTTTTGCCTGTTTGCCCTGCCTGTTGGTGACCTGCAGGACCGTGTTATGCAGAAGAGGCAAGGGCAGGCATCCTGGCTGTGTTCTGGATCTTCAGAGAAAAGCATTTAGTCTGTCCCCATCATGTACCATGTCCACTGCAGTTTTTGCTGATATCCTTCATGGGCTTGAGGAAGAGCCCTGTAGCACAAGTTTGCTATATCGTTTTGTTTTGTTTTACATTACTATTTATTTATTTTTACATTTTTAAAAGTCATGAATGGGGCCTGGCAGGATGGCTCAGTGGTCTAAAGCGCCTGCTTGGGAAAGCTTGGGCAGCTTCAGGGACGGCGGTTCGATCCCCGGCACCACATGCTGCCCCAGCCCTGCCCTGGGGCAGGCTGAGCCGGCCATAAAAATGAGTGAATAAACAAATAAAGGTTCTGAAACAAGAAAAAAAAAAATAAATTAAAAAAAAAAAGTCATGAATGAATTGCATTTTTCAAGTTTATTCTCAACTCGTGTTTATAGCAAAGACACTACATGTTCATTGCCAAAAGCAGGGACCTACAGACAGGTCACAAGAGAAATATAAGACATATAAGACTCACAGTGTTGCCGGGCGTGGTGGTGCACGCCTGTAATCCCAGCACTCGGGAGGCTGAGGCAGGAGGATCGGTGTGAGTTCGAGACCAGCCTGGGCTATAAAAGTGAGCTCAAGGGCAGCCTCAACTGCACAGCGAGACCCTGTCTCAAACAAACAAAAAAAAAAGACTCACAGTGTTGTCACAATCAGCTGAGGGTTCTTACGCACAATTTGGATGGCTATCTTGAGTGACCAAAGTGTTGTTAGCAGCTTTGGGCTTTTTTTTTTTTTTTTTTTTTTTTTTAAACCTGGACCAGGAATTGAACTCAGGACCTTGCATTTGCTTATCTCCCCAGCCCCAAAATTTGAGGACTTTTTTTTTTTCCTGCTTCCTCAGGCTGCCTTAAAGGCAGCCAGGTAAGGCTTGTAGAGCTGGGGATCGAACCCCAGTCCCTGTGACTAACTGCATCTACCTAAACTGGCACTTAAACAACTGAGCTAAGCTTCAGGCCCCCAGCAGCTTTGGCCTTTAAAAGCCAGTGACTTAGCGTTATAGCCCTTCATGACTTCTTGTCATTTCTATCGGTTCCCCAGCAGCTGAGGCTTATGGGTCCCCTGGTGGCTGTCAGAAGCTCCTCTGGTGTCTTCCACTAGCTCCACAGTGTTATCTGCAAGTCGCTGGAGAGCTGCATTGCCCCAACCACTGCTGATTGCCACTGGCCTCTTCCAGTCCAACAAGTAAGGCTTCAGTGGAATCTGTTCTGTAGCACGGGGGTGGAGGACACGTAGCAGGGAACCTTCCTACACTGAATCAAGCGGGCGTATTATTCATATAGATAAGGAGCAGACCACACATGCCAGTTTCTGCCTTTCATGGACCAATTGGAGGATTTTCAGTAGAGGCCGAGGGCGATGGGGTCTGCTAGGGGTTTACATGGTCGAGTCATCCACACTGGCTGCAGGCATAAACCCATGTTTCAAGCCTGCTGTGCCCAGGACAGATATTTGTAAGAGCAGTGGCGAGGCATCAAGGACAGCCGCAGCTGTCAAGCCAACAGACGACTCAGTTGAACTTTCAGAGAAGTGGCTGCTTGAGTGATACTGCCCATGGTGCTGAGAAAATAACAGAACCGACATCGCAATCCCTGTGGCTTTGAAGAATCTATAGGAGGATTGGCTGTGTTGACGGCAGCCCTTTGAGATTTGGGGGCTCAGGGGATATCAGCAATGGACTCCACTCAGCCCTCCATATTTGCTCTGTTTTGCATCTTTTTCTGGCTTCTCAGAGAGTGGCAGGAGTGACCTGGAGCAGAAAAGAGGCATCAAAGCTTTTGGCCAAGCTGTCTCCTGTCAGCACAGCCTGGAGGGTGCTGGAGCCTGCCTCAGAGATGGTAGGAAGACAGTGGTTGGTCTGCCCCAGGCCATGGTCTAGGAGGCCAAGGAAGAAAGGGGTGTGGCTGACGGCTGTCACTCAGATCATCCAGAATGGAAAGGCTGGGCTTCATTCATTTGTCTCAGTGTTATCGAGCCACAGACAGCCTAATTCTTTTCTATGTCATATGTATATGTGTGTATGTAAATACACATAGCAACTCTATAAGGCAAACATCTTGTAGAAGACAAAACATAGTTTCAGTTACTCTCCAAAGCCCACCCGGCTAGTTGAGCTGGTCAAGAAAAGTGGCCTGTGTGGCCAGTCACAGCAGGGTGGTAGATAAGACAGAGGCTGAGGTGCAGATCCCAGTGCTGCCTGGATGCTGCGTAGCATTGGCTACGTAGCTGGGACTCCCTGACTCTGGTGGCAGGTTTGCAGGGTCGGGGGAGGTGCTTCATGGTGCTCACATGCTGATGGAGGGCCCCGCAGAGGTCTTGCCTTGCCTAGAGCAGCTTCCCACAGGGAAGCTGGGGACTCTGGGGTTACCTGGAAAGCTGGAAAACTTGTCTTTCTCCCTGGCTTTAATCCAGATGGCAATTTATACTACGTTCTACAGAGTAGTGGACAGAGACTTACAATAGTGCTTCAGAGCAAGGCCTCTGGGGCAAGAACGCCTGGCTTCACGGTGCATGCTGTCACTTGGCCCTGCAGTCCTGGACACTCACTCTCTCTGTGACTCTGTTTCTTCTTTTTTATCTGTAAAAGGTGACTAATAATGTCTCCCTGATGGGTTCTTAGGTGGAGCTGTTATAGTAGAGAGATAGCAAGGCTTATACCAGCACCTGGCCCTCATAAAACCCAAATACATCCTAAATGCTATAATTGCTTGTCACAGAATTATCCTTGGGGACTTCTCTTGGGACTTCCTTCTACGTGAACCTGTTCTGCCTCCCCCCTTGTACACAAGCCTTCTCCTCTCACCCCTTCCAGACATGTTTGCATTGTGAGGTGTTCTCAGCTCTTTTTCTCCACTGGCCCATGGCTGTGCGGATCCCGACCAGCATGAAAGAGTCCCCTTTGCCCTGAGAACCACTGGGCCCCTTCCACCACAAAGGAGGGGCTTAACGAAGACTGTAGTCTGAAGCCATGTGCTCATCCAGGTGCTTGTCCTTTGATGGGGACATATACTTTTTTTTGAACCAGACCAGTCACATTCTTGAGAATTTAGACTGAGACATTTAAAGAAATCAGGCAGTCATCCATGAACCAAAATGTCCCCGTTGAGGGTAGCCTCTCTTAGGGATTATGCTTTCAGAAACACACGAATCCCCAGACATTTGCATAGAGGGTGTATGTGTGTGTGTGTGTGAGAGAGAGAGAGAGAGAGACAGAGACAGAGACAGAGACAGAGACAGAGAGAGAAATAAACAGACAGACAGACACTGCCTTAGTCTGTAATGGTGCCCAGTCCAGAGTTCTAGGGGTTCCTGAAGAATGCCCTGCCTATGGGTTAAAGAGCAGTCCTATGCCCACAATCTCCCTCCAGCTAGTTGTAGCAAGCGTATCACCGGCAATGTGGCGCTGAGGAAGCAGAGCAGTGATTAAAAGCCCTTTGGCAAGAGATCAGACGGAACTTAAGTTTGAACCGTGTCTCCACTGTTTCCTCGTCAGACCGATGAGAGGCAATCCTCTCCACATTTCAGTTTCCTCATCTAGTAAATCTGGAATGATAAAATTTACTTAATAACATTGCTCGAAGGACTGACACAAAACTAATATGAGTACTTAGGGTGGTGGTTGGTGCTAGAGTTCATGACAAATAGGACGTAATGTATGCATTCTAATTCAGATTTTCCTTTTGAATTGGCCGTTTATCATTATGAAGTTAAAAATATTCTAATTAGTGACACCAGATTTGTTTCTCTGGAGTTTGTTTTATATGATATATCTTTTCCATCCTTTTGTTTCTAGTCTATGTCCTAATATTTAAATTGTATCTCTTATAAGTAGAAAATTTATCTTTTTCATTGGATTGATTAGTCCATTTACATTTCATGTAATTAGTAATACAGCTGAGCTTAAATCTACCATTTTGCATTGGACATGACTCATTACCTAGAACGTTCTCCTTGGGGGTCTCAACCAAAAGCTGAAGCTCTTGGCCAAAGCTCTCCACTTTGGTAAGACTGGACTCTCCATCTCTTTAGCATTACGTGAGAGCTGAAATCAGCTCACTTCCCTGGCATCCCACCTGCCATTTCCATTCTGCTCACGTCCTGAGGATCTCGTCGAATATGCTATGTTAGTCAGCTTGCCATTGCTGTCATAAAATACTTAAATTAAAAGATCTATTTTAGCTTATAACTTCAAAACTTTCAGTCCATGGTGAACTGGCCCCATCCCTCTCTGCCATGGTGAGGTGGCCCATCATGGCGGGCATACGATGGAGGAAGCACTCATCACATGGCAGCTGGGAGCACCGAGAAGCACAATGGGAAGGGCACAGCCTCACTGGCTTCACTTCCATGCACCTACTTCCTGAAGCTTCCACCATGGCCAACAGCACTGCAGGCTAGGGACACCTTCCATGTATGGTCCTTGAAAGCCAAACCATAGTATACGCTCAGCTTAGAAAGCCAAGGGGAATTTGTATGCAGATTTCACGTTCAGCCATCTACTTCATTATACCTTTAGATTCCACCTACTCGGGCAATTTTCAACTCATCTCAGTGCAATCAGACTGCTGCTTTCTGCATTGCCCCTTCATCCTCCTCCCCACTAGTCATTGAGAAAAATGACTTCAGCATGGAATCCAGGCTGATCGTGAGGCTTATCTCACGTGTGCTTTCTCTAACACCGGAGCTTCTCAGGTCCTGCCTGCCCTATTACTCTCCAATTCCCTCCCAACTTTTATGTCTTCCTACCTTTTATCATTATTTTGGAGAGAAGAATAATCTGATATAAGCCATTTGCCTATGGCCAGAACAAGCGGCTCTAGGCCATCTCCACTGAACTGAGCCCCTGTCAAGATTGCTCAAGTGGGCAGCAAATGTTTGACTTGATCCTACTTTGATCTGTAGGATGAGAGACTGACCTCATGAGTTGAACCACAGGCGAAGTCAGATTGAAACTCAGACATTCATTTATTGAATTATGCAGAGAATAGGAAAGGATTCAGGGCTTTACTGGGTTATAGATATTTTTATTCTTTAGGGCTCCTTGTAAAGATCATTAAAATTAGAAAGGCCTAAGAAGTTAAAAACCAATCTAATGAGGGACCCAGTGAGACAGGTATTCTTCTGAAGAGCCTGGCTACACAACATATTTAATATGGCCTCCATGAGGATTTCTTCACAGCTATGAAGTCGTTGACTAAGAAACAAGAAATAGGACCCATTGTCTCCTGAGAACTTCGACAAGAACCAACCGTGTTTCCCCTATGAGCTCAAGGGTGCCAAGAAGCCATCTCCAAGATGACTTAGACAATGTTAGTCTCTATAGGCGGAAGGGAGAAGAATCTCTGGTTAACGGTCCAAGTGAGCCATTCGGCTACCTAGAGCGATCACGTCTGCCTTATTGATTGTGTTTTTCAACCCAGATTCATCAGTCAGGGTCCAATCAGTGGTCCTAAGCCACCTCAGTTATTTTAACAGAAAGAATTTAAAGAATTAGTTACCAGGTACTGGGCAAACAGCATGGTAAAGAGGAATCGTGCAGGTCATAGAGTAACCAAAAAGAACACTGCTGGCACGTCAGAGGCTGGAGAGGGCCCCTCAGAGCCTGGCCACCTGGCATCCATTCGTCTGAAGGAGGAATCGAGGCTGGCTCTGAGAATGTGGGAAAAATGCCAGCTGTGGCTGTGGGATCTGACTTTCGCTCTTCATGTTGACAAAGACCGAATGAGAGGGCTGGCAAGGTGGCTCAGCAGACTAAGCACCTCCTACTTAGGCAAGTGTAGGGATGGAAGTTCAATCGCTGGTGCCACATGCTGTGCCAGTCCTGCCCCTAGGCACGCCGAGCCTACCACCAAGACCAGGAGTGATGGCATACACCTGTAATTCCCAGCTCTGGGGAGGCTGAAAAGAGGAAGATCACTGTGAGTCCAAGCTGCGTAGTGAGGCTCTATGCCAAATACATTTAAGAAAAACAAAGACAGAAGGAGCCCACTGCTTCTTGTTCCCCATCTTCCCTGCTTCGTCCAGAGGTCTAGAGCCCCCACTGACAGAGCCTTCCAGCAACCCAGCTGACAGAGCAGAAATGGGCTTTGTGGAACCCCAGCCACAGCTTCACAAGCCAGAGCTCGCATCTGACAGGCCCACCCCCAGGGAGATGGATGTGTAGGAAAACTCAAAAGAAATAAAACTAAAACACTAATATTTTTATGTTAGGGAGGAATTTGTGCATAGTTGGTGGTTTAGACCTGTGCATTATTTAAGAGATTAAAGCTTATTAAAGTGACATTTTTATAACACCACTTTAAAAAATGTATAACAGAGAATTAGTTTAGACTTGTGAATTTTTATGGTGACATCTAAGTTTAAGGAGAATATAAAAGCATTCAACAGAATTTTAGGCTTCTTTTATTTATAACCTTAATTTATTGCTTCTATAATTACTTAGGTTTTAAGATAATTTTACTTACTGTCAGAAAAATGAAGTATTTTTTTAAAATGAATATATTAAATTTGTAATTTCATTTAGGTGATTGAACTACTGAACTTATAAATAGGACCAAGCAGTATCCAAAGGCTCCTCTGAAGTTACCGTTAAAACCTGCTAGCCTTACAAACAGAATAATGAAATTTGTGAGCTGAGCTTAAAAACCTAAAAAAACACATTTGAATTTTGCATATTGGTTATTAAGGAAAATTATTATATTTGTGTTATATGATTAGTAATTTATTAAACTTAAAATATTATTTAAAGCCAAATTTAAAGTTAATACTAAAATAGCCACGGAAATCTTTCCCTACCTAAGACATTTGTCTAAGACCTAGAATATCCTTACCCCATGAACTCTCCAGAAGCAGCTGGAAGGAACAGGAGATGCCGCTCTGGTCCTCGGGGCTTCTAGGATGTCTGGAACCTTGGCACTCTCTCTATATAGCAGGCTGAGGAGGTTTCACCTTGGCTTAGCTATTCTCCTTCCTCAGTTTTTGTCAAGCCAGGACATCTCGAGGAATAGCATAGCTGGACCTGAAGAGCCTAGGCTCACCTCCCACTCAGCTCCATCGCTTGGGGACCCCAGCCTCACTTTGCTCATGAGGATCTCACGTAATGGGGCAGTAGAACTTGGGTCTTCCTGAGAGAGGGCCATGAGAGCAACAGTGATCTGGCCTCAGCGCGCTGGCTTGGGACTCTTTCCTATGGCTTGGCAGCAAGACTTCTCCAAAGAGAGGACCCTACAGTGAACAGAGGGCAGGCCAAGAAAGCCTGCTGGCCCCAGGGTGCAATAGCAGCCCCATGGACCAGGTTCATTCTCTGCAGGAAAGTAGCAACGTAGCAGCCACTGACTGGAGCTGGAGGATTCAGATCTTAAGCTGTCCATGTTGACAGGATCTCTTAGCCTTATGTAGGCTTGTTTGCAACAGGCATCCTGGGAAAGATTCCTGCTAAGGGAGAGAGGAGGAGGAGTGATCTGGGAGGAAAGCTGTGGAGATCGAATGATTCCTTCCCACACAACTGCTCTAGCTTGCGAGACTCAAGGCCTGCAGGTATAGATTCCACATCCTTATGTTCACCTTGGAATGTGTACAGGAATGAGGTGAAGCAGAAGGGGCCCCAGGAGAAGGCATGGGGGGCGCAGAACAGGCAGGCGAATGAGAAGACAGAACAATGAACAGGACTGATGGCAGCGCACCAGACCAGAAGGTGACTGGGGCCGGCCTGGGGAGGGACTTGAAGTCCTGAGTAGCTTGGGTGTGTGGATTTTATGAACATTCAGGGAAAAGTTTTAGAGCAGGAGTTGCATTTTAGAAACATCCACTGGAAACATCTATAAGGAGGAAATGGCATCTGGAGACAAACTTAGAAATACTGAGTGGCAGAAGCCTAGATCAGGGAAGCTGAGACCTGATAGACACAGGACACCGGATGAATGACTCGAGCCAGAGAGTCTGGAATCTTGGTCATGTGGGGGTCCAGCCTTTGTAGAAAGGGCTCAGGCTTTAAAGCCCCTGGGTCAGGCTACCCAGGCTGCCCTGGATATTGAAACCAGCTTCCACTACTGCAGTTTTGCCTTCCTGAAGCCCCAGTGGATTGCATGGCTGGCCTTCCCCTGCCCAAGCAGGAGGGCAGCAAAGGCTGTACACAGACATCTTGGGTTCTGCTGGGAAGACAAGGAAGACCCGAGGGACAATGTCAGAGGACCCTGGAGGTGTCTGCCAGAGGGGCAGGCGCACAGGGCATCTTGGGACCTCCAGAAGCGCTCAGCCTACCGTAGGGTGAACCCTTAAGGAAAGCTTTTTTTTTAAAAAATTTTATTTATTTATTTTTTTTCTTGTTTCAGAACCTTTGTTTATTCACCCATTTTTTTTTTATGGCTGGCTCAGCCCGCCCCGAGGGCAGGGCTGGCGCAGCATGTGGTGCCGGGGATAGAACCGAGGTCCCTGAAGCCGCCCAAGCTTTCTCAAGCAGGCGCTTTAGACCACTGAGCCATCCTGCCGGGCCCAAGGAAAGCTTTTTTTTGCCCATTGTTTTCCTACTATTGTTTAAAAAAAAAAAGTTTTCACCAAAGTTAGACCTGACAAATGGGCATGCAGACAAGGACTTCCTGAGCAGCTCTGTCCGGAGTGTCCTTCCCACAAGAGTAGTCAGCCAGCAAGGGAAACAAAACCTGAGGCCTCATGGTGGGAAGAACAGACGTCAAGCACCACCCCAGCACAGCCACATCCTAATCCCCAGAGCCTGTGAATATTGCAAGGCAAAGGCCACCTCGAAAATGTGATTAAATTAAAGGCCCAGAGAAGCAAGATTGTAGTGTTTATCCAGGAGGCCTAATGTAAGTAAGTGCAAGGGCCTTTAAAACTGGAAGAGGGAAACCAAATGTAGGTTGGTATACTGGTGGATTCGCTGTGCCAACTTGAGAAGTTCTGAAGTTTAATTGAGTCTATACATCCTGGGTAAGAGGAGAACATGAGCACTGTGTGAGTTCTACACCCCTTCCCCAGGGTAGCCTGCTTCTCAGGAGGGCACAGAGCCTTGCTACGAGCTGCAGCTGCTGCCCCTCTCTTTGTTCACTGTTTTTTTGTGGCCAGGAATGGCTGCCCTCTGCCCTGTGTCACGCTGCCTTGGAGCCAGCGGAATATGGACTGAAACCTTCACCAGCTGTGAGCTGAATAAACCTTTCCTTCCTTAATTTTGAGTGTTGGGTACTTTGTCCCAGCAACAAGTGAAAAGTAACTGAGCCAGCTAGGATGACCCAAGAGGGACTCAACCCACCATTCATTCACTGCCGGCTTTGAAACTGGTAAAAGCAGCCACAAACCGAGGAATGTGGGTGGCCTCTCGTAGCTGGAGAAGGGAAGGGAGCAGCAACCCTAGGCTCAACTCGGCCCCAACAATGTCTTCCTTTTGAGAGAGGCCCAGGAAGCCTGCGAGATACCAAATGTGTGTTGTCTTAGGTTGCAAAATGACTAACATGTGTGCTATCTTAAGTGACTAAGGCTTGTCATAGCAGTAATAGGAACTGAAAGTAGAGTGCAGGTCTGGGTCCCTCTTGTCATTCAGGTCTCAGCTCTAGTCAGTTCCAAGAGAATCCTCTCCCAGCCGCCATACCTAGGCACCTCTAGTCATTGGCTCTTCACTATCCATCATGTTATTTAAAAGGCTGATAATGATCAGCTTTCCAGCCTCCCCCACCGGAGAGTGGGCTCTGAGGCAGCTGGCATCTTGCTGATTTGCCAACCACTCACTGTATCCTTAGCTCCAAGAAAACTGGCGAACTGCAGTGAGAACTCTGCACGACCAGGTGGATGGATGAGTGGCTAGAATGGCTGTGCCAATGCCGCGGTGGAGGCACCAGCGATTGGGAACCTCCCAAGGCCAACTGCTCAGGGGCTGCTTACCTTAGTGACAGCCTGTGGAAGCACAGCAAAACAGACCATTAAGAATTCAGGTCTGACCTCCCCTACTGGTCTTAGTAGGTCTTCAGAGGTCTGTCTTGTGCTACCATGGCCCTCCCAGGAGTAAAATGTAGATTCCCTCTATACATCTATATGGATGGGGAGACCCAGAATAAATACACTTAAGTGTCTCATCTAAGTCACACCCTCTGGAAAGACACCATGCTTGTTTTCATGGGGCCTTGCTTGCTAGGTAATTTTTGATATTTTCTAAACTCCACAGACAAGCTGTTTCTCTAGGAAATGGTTTGCCTATCCAGTCCAGGACGGTGAGGAAAACCCAAAGATTGAGGTAAAGCCACTGCCTAGCCTGAGAACAGGCTGCAGGAAAAGGGGTGAGGCAGCAGGAAAAGCAGGAGCAGGGGGACAGGATCCAGGCGCACAAAGCCTTCATCTGACTGCTGTGCTTGAAAATTCAACTGGGACGCACTAGAGGCAGCCAGCACAGCAATGTTGCAATACACGTAACATTGTAGAGCGTTCAGCGGATCTGTTTTGGAAACAGTCGACACCATGGATGAAAGGTCGGGGTTTATGAGCGCACACCAAGTTGAGCGGTGTCTCCTGTCACTAAACTTCAGCCATGGGAAATCGTCACATAAATAATAGAGGAATCATCATGGCACAGAAGAAAAGTGGATACAAATGCTTAAAAGTGCCACTCCTGCCATAGTCTGATGGCTAAGATGTCCCCAAAACCCATAAAATGTTGTGTGTACAGCCTGAAACATTTACTGTACTGTCACCAGGGGTGGACCGAGCTACAGCTGTAACGTGGCTAATGGCAGCACTGTCTGTTCTGACATTCCAGTTCTCAACCTGAGAGCTGAGCTATTCAACTGATGGCTGATCACCTCGTCAAAGGTAAAGCAAAGGCATTTTAAAAACATAGCTATCAGTCTCATAAACTAAATAAACAGCCCCAGCATGATTCATTACTTTGCCTGATCAATAAATAGCAGTCCCAAGTGTGTGCTAAGTGCACAAACAAGACGAAAGCCAGGAGTTAAGTAAACCATGACACTGTTACCTGCTGGTGTTCCATTTGCTAATGCGTGTCGGTCTTTTGTACACTTTCATACAAGATCTGCACAGAAAGTGTGTGTGTGTAAACATCCCAGATCTCCTTTGGACACTTCCACCATTCTCATGAATGAAGTTAAAACAATTTTCTAAACAAAATTTCCAAGCGGTGAGCCATCAAAACCACAATTCTAGCTGTATTTCAGATCATCACTCCAACTAGCAAACCCCAGTGAGCTTGGATGGTGTCACCTCCTGCTGATGGCTCAAGTACACCCTCCTGGTCCATTCTTGCCATATTGGGAGCCTCTGTGGCAACTATTTTGAGATTTTGTACACAAAAGGACCCTGAAAAGCCACCAGAAGAGTCAAGTCTCTTTTTATCCCGAACTGCGATCAGTAGGGTCAACAGATGAAGATAAAGAAGACAGGAACTCAAGGTGAGCCAAAAGCCCCTACGTCTGGAGAGAAAGGCAGAAAGGACACAGCGCGGCTAAGAGGTCACTGCTGCAGACAGACGGCACCTGAGCCCTGGCACGTGGGAAATGCTGGGCACTTCCGGGTACACTGCGGCTGAGAGCCGCCACTGAAGCTGGAAGTTGGTCAAATGTGTGAAGGCAGGACCAGGCCCCATAAGAAAGGCATCCTACCTGGACAATGTGAGCTATTAATCGCTAGGCAACCTCGGGTCACGTGATAGTAACTTTGCAGAGGTATGAAGGCCCCTGCTGCTGTTCTTTGGCCCTTTGCCACTGAAGCAAGCAGCTCTTGTGTTCTTGTCTATCACTTCCTCATTCCTGCCATTGTTTCTCCCCAGGGCACATTGTGAGGCGGGCGAGTCCCTACGCACTGCTGTAATCACAGAAAATAAAGGTCCCTCGAAGAGGTCTTGCCTACATCTCCACCCTCCCCCTTCCCACCGCCAGTGGTGGACGCCGACATTCTGTCAGCTGAGTCCCCACCCAGGGCGCTTTTCCTAGACCATGCCCACCACACACAGGGACCATGCGGGATTTGGCTCCGACTGCTTTCAGAGCACTGTGGCACAGAAGCCCTGCCTGCTATTGATCACTTTATTTTGAACTACCCTGGTCTCCTTTCTCAGGGGTCTGGATGTTTTTTTGGTGTGGAGCTTTAGTTCAAAGATACAGCCCACGGGGGCCCGGCAAGATGGCTCAGTGGTCTAAAGCGCCTGCAGGCGGCTGCAGGGACCACGGTTCGATCCCCAGCACCACATGCTTCGCCAGCCCTGCCCTCAGGGCAGGCTGAGCCGGCCATAAAAATAATAAACAAACAAACGAAAGTTGTGAAACAAGAAAACAAACAAAAAAAAAGATACAGCCCATTGGAAATAAACAGTGTAATTTCCTGTGTGCAAATATCCATAAACAATTTTTTGAAACAACATGTTTTAAAAATTCAAGTCAAATCCACGTACAGACTGATTAGTTGCTCTCACCCAGTCTCTCACACCCACAGGAGGGAAGTGGTCCATTTTGGGACCATGAGAGCGATGGAGGCACCAGCAGCTATGAAGGAGGTTAGCGCCTTAACTCAGGAATCAGCCTGTGAGAAAGACTGAGGCCTAATGACTGAATGGACTGCTCCAGTCTCTGGCTGGCCTGGACTGGAAGCCAGAGGCCTTCACGTCTGTGGATGTAGCTGAGAACAGATGCACACTCACCACGGGGCGGGGCTGGCCCAGGATCTGGAAACTCAGGTAGAGGGCATATTCCCTAGGCCAGACATGACTGACCGCTGCTCTGAACACAGTTTCTCTACTACCCTGTACCCATAAGCCTCTGTGTTAAAGGAGCCTAAAGAGGGAGCAGCTGAGACCAACACATTCTTATGTTGATCTAGATGTCCCTGGCCACCTGAACTCTCAGAGAGCTGGGCTAGCTCCCTGGGAGCACTGACAGCTGTCCAGTATGAAAGCAAAAAAGGCGCAGAGCTGAAGATACAGGTCAGGTGCCCGAGGCTGGGGGTGAGGGTCCAGAAGGGGAACTGCCGTGGGCAATGGGGTCAGTGTGGCTGTGAAATGCTGGCCAAAAGGAAGGTGTTTTACTAGATTCCCCGCAGGGCACTGAGAGCAGGCTAGTACCCTAAAAGAAACGCAGCAGCAGTGCCCACAGGAAGGGAGGTCTCTGGGGTCAGCTGCCCGCAGCCTGGCTGCGAAGCAGGAACTGGGAAGTCCCGTGGTGCTGACTCAGCTAAGGGAAGCACAGTTCAGGTCTGTGTCGGCCGGGCTGTCCGCAGCCACCTCCTCCAGTTCATCGGGGCTGTCGGTGATGTTGGGCTCACTGGAGCACTGCCGGTGCGCAGGCGGGAAGCTGGGTGGCAGGGGCAAGCACTTGTCGTCGCTGCCAGACTCCTCCCCTAAGCCTGAGTGCATCATGCTGGCCATGGCCAGCAGCTGGATGTCCGAGTGGGCATTCGCCACCGTGTGCCGCCGGACGCTGCCACACTTCTCCAGGTAGGCCTCCCCCTCCTGCTCTGTCAAGGGGGTCAGAACCATCTCATTCAGGGGCTGGCTAGCTGTGGCCAGCGGGGAGGCATAGTTCAGAAGGGTCATCCTGGGCCGGACTCTGGAGTGTCGCCTGGCTGCAAGAGAAAAGCAGGAAAGGTGGTAACTGGAGGTGGGTAACTGGTGGTCGTGGTGGCTCAGCCTGGAGGGCCAACTTAGGTGCCGCCCTGTGGACACACAGGCAGGAACATGGTCAGGACTCTTTGCAGCGTTCTCTGTTTATACCAGGTAGTGAGTGCCCACGATCAACCAACCCAGAAGCCACCAAGATTTTACTTGAAGATTAGGAAAGTTTCCTTCCCAGCCACTGTCTGGGCCTCACTGGCTTTACCCTCAATCCCATCTCCTTTGAAGACTGGGGCACCAGCTGGATCAGCCTTACAGAAGTCTTCTGGCTCCATTCAGGATGTGGCTCCTGTCATGCCAGCCAACACACAACACGAAAGGGGGCACCACAGGCTTGAATGCAGAGGAGCTAACGGGACAGCTCAGCTGTGAAATCCAAGGCAGGAGGAGCTAACGGGACAGCTCAGCTGTGAAATCCAAGGCAGTGGGAGGAGCTAACGGGACAGCTCAGCTGTGAAATCCAAGGCAGTGGGAGGAGCTAACGGGACAGCTCAGCTGTGAAATCCAAGGCAGTGGGAGGAGCTAACGGGACAGCTCAGCTGTGAAATCCAAGGCAGTGGGAGGAGCTAACGGGACAGCTCAGCTGTGAAATCCAAGGCAGTGGGACTTTCCTCAGCTCACAGGGAACAGGGCTGGTGCTCTTCACCTCCAACCAGGTGGATGAGCAGAGACCTGAGCTCAAGTCTGCTCCCCTGGACTCAAAGAACCCCGCGCACCATCTGAGAGCAGGCATCTGGGGGTAGCCCCATAGAGTAGGGCTGGACATGAGTCATTATAGCCTTCACACTGGGCTACATCCCCAACCCTTTCATTTATTTGGAGACAGGATCTCACTTAGATACTAAGCTTGGATTTGTTTTTTGAGGTTTTTTTGTTTGTTTGTTTTAAAGAATTTTTTATTTTATTTATTTATTTTTTTTTTTTCTTATTTCAGAACCCTTGTTTGTTTATTCGCTCATTTTCATGGCCGGCTCAGCCCACCCCGAGAGCAGGGCTGGCGCAGCATGTGGTGCCGGGGATCGAACCACGGTCCCTGAAGCTGCCGAAGCTTCCCCAAGCAGGCGCTTTAGACCACTGAGCCATCCCGCCGGGCCCCTAAGCTTGGATTTGAACTTGCAGTCTTTCCACCCTGACTTCCCAGAGCACTACGATTGCAAGTACACACTGCCATGACAACGGATGTTTTTCTAGCACTCACCATGTTCCAGAAGCTGTTAATTCTTGATGTGCCTATTTTAAAACCTTGTAGAGGGCCCTGCGGGATGGCTCAGTGGTCTAAAGTGCCTGCTTAGGAAAGCTGGGGCGGCTGCAGGGACCGCAGTTCGACCCCAGCCACCACATGCTGCACCAGCCCTGCCCTCAGGGCAGGCTGAGCTGGCCATAAAAATAAATAAATAAACAAACAAAAGTTCTGAAACAAGAAAAAAAAAAAAAAAACCTTGTAGAAACAGAACCCAAGTCATGATATAGTATTAGCTCCCACTTTCTCAACAGGCGAGAAAGTTGAGTCTCAGAGTGGTGATGACTTGCCCAAGGCCCTACAGCTAGCAGACTGTCAACATGGGACTCAAGTTCTGTGTCACTGCCCAGGCTTAGGGGGCATGCCAGTCACTGTGACAGGCTAAGTACTTAAGGGAAGGACAAGCCAGTATGCAGCCTTCACAGACTGGGGACAATGGAGAAACTTGAGGGGAAGCATATACACTGGAATTGGGCCTTCAGGGTGGTAGAAGTCCCCAAAGGGACAGAGGGGGACAGCAATCTGACAACAGGAAGAGCCTGAACTAGCTGCTGAGACAGACGCACCCTCGGGCTACAGCATGGCCAGAGTGTAGTCTGTGGACCCAAAGGGACAAGGCCAAGCAGGAAGGACATGTGGGTGCTAGGCGGGCCAGATGGCAGCATCTGTGACACACAGACAGGCGGTGGGGTGGGAGGTGCCATGAGGTGCGGAGCGGCATGGTACATGTCAGGCGGAGGGCCCCGCCATGAGTGTGGGGGCAGGACAGGTTGGACCCGGAGACATCAGAAGTGAAGAAAGCCAGGGAAAAGGTTTGGGGTCGTTTTCAAAATAAATACAGGCTGAGGTGGCGCCACACACCTATAATCCTAGCTTTTGGGAGGCTGAAGCAGGAGGATCATTGCACATTCTAGACCAGCTTGGGCTACAAAGAAAGCTCAAGGCCAGCCTGAGCTGCATAGCAAGACCCTGTCTCAAAAAGATAAAATAAATGCAGGTCATATGTGGAAGAAAGTGCCCTCAGCAGAGCCAGCGTGTGAGGTAAACAGGGCAGGAACTAGAACTGTGGTGATGAGACAGAGGAGACACAGGGCTGGGGCTGGAGACTCTACACAGACTGGCACCACAGAGGCAGCAAAAGGGAGAGCAGGGCTTGGGGTGAGGACAGAGATGCTGGTGGCAGAGGCTGCGAGCAGACCTGGGGAAGAGACTAGAGACACAGAGGCGGCAAAAGCAGCAGCTCGTGGGCCTCAGAGCTGGGCCCCGGCCACACAGGCCTGAGGCCCTGAAGTGCCCTATGGGAAGCCCCGGTGGGTATTTGCATATGCAGGCGTAAAGCCTGGAAGAGAGATTTCTATGTAAAAACAGAAATGTGGATATTTCCAATGAATATTTAAGGATACCAGAAAAGTCCACCCTAGACTAACTTGAACAAAAGCAAAATATGAATAATATTGCGATGGGTAATTTTGCTTATTAAAACTGAGGCTCCACTGGCTGTTGTACTCATGCATACGCATACACAAGCCAGGAAGACTGTGCATGAAAATTATGAGGGGTAATCACCACAGGGCTAACTACCAGTCGCTTTCACAATTTCTCCCTTATCCTCTTTTGGATATTTTCCAAATCTGATTTCGCATGCATGCTTTTCTCTCATCATGATAAAAAAAATCAGGGTATGAAAATTGCAGGCCCCTGGCCCGTGGTAACGGCTGGGTCCCTCAAAGTGAATGCAAGTTCTCTGAAATGGAGAGGGGCCAAGGACTACACTGTCCTGGTGCGTGCCCACGTGTGGGGTGGGCACCATAAGGGACTACCAAACAGGACAGTCGAAGTATGGCATCTAACACACAGGACAGCACCCACAGGGCTGAGCCTCTTGTGTCTCTGAGCTCATTAAATCTTCCCTATATTATTATGACAATTTTTAGATGGGGAAACTAACTTAGTTAATGAGGTCAGACAACCTGTCCAGTGTCACAGACGCGGCAGAGCTGGGACCGGAATGCAACAGTTGACGTCTCACCCAGTAAAGCCCCTGCGTCTGGGGGAAAGGCTGGAGAAGCAGGCAGTCAGGCAGGAAAGCCTCCAAAGGAGAAGTAGGGCAGGCGGCGCCCTCATTCCCAGGAACGCCCCTTTCCCATCTGTACAGGGTCAGAGCGAGGACAGAGTCCCACAGGCAATCTGGGGCCACAGGAGAGCCATAGCCTCCTGGTGTCCCTCAGACCCACAGAAGCCCTCCTGGTGGCACTCTTCCCGAGGCCTCCCTCCCTGACTGGCTCCTTCAGGGCATCAGCACCTAGAGCAGCAGCACAGACAGAGTGAGGCCAGGGAAGGAGGTGCGAGGCACCCAGCCGGCAAACTCAAGGGTGTGGAGAGGCCAGAGAGCCGAGGAAAAGGCCGGTTCTCTGCGCCGACCATTTCAGTTGGGCGCCTCGCCCAGCCTTCACCGAGCATTATCACTTCTCTTCCACATTGTCCCTCCCGACTCCTTAAAGACCCTGAACAAAGGCCTCCTACCCCAGCAGAGGCAGCAACACAGAGGAGAGAGAGGCCAGGTGACCTTAGGGTTCTTGCCACATGTGGACAAGATGGGGGGGGCCTCCTCTGAAGGGAAGTCGCAGTGCTGCTCAGAGACTGGCCTTGGAGACCACCAGGCCACACTGCCTGGCTTTGCTCTCTGCTCTTGCTGTGGGTCTGGGGCCCTGGACATGTGCGCCCACTCTCCAGAAACTCATGCTCCTGGGTGAGTGAGAGTGCAGACATCCCAGCAGCTACCTGCAAAGGGTGAAGGTAGTAGTAGCTACCGTCATATTGTGTGTGTGTGTGTGCGTGTGTGTGTGTGTGTGCATGTGTGTGGGGTATGGTTTGTGTATAGGTGTCCCCCCAAAGCCTCATGCAATCATGGGGCAGCTTCTGGAATTTGTAACTAATTGTGAAAATAGGTGCTGGCTCTTTCCTGGGGTAGGTGATTTCCATTTCAATGTAAGGTAGGAAAAGAAAGAAGTTAGCAGCTTGAGCTGCTACTAGCTCTCCCTGTGCTTTCGCTCTTAGCTGCCACCATGAAAGGTTGCCCCCTGCCGTGTGCCACACTGCCTTGGAGCCAGCTGACTATGGACTGAAACCTTCAATAACTGTGAGCTAAATAAACCTTTCCTTCCCTCATTTGAGTGTCGGGTATTTGTCCCAGCAACAAGAGAAGAGTAATTAAGACAGTGTGTGTGTGTGTGTGTGTGTGTGTGAGAGAGAATAACGATTCTTGAGCCAACTGGCTCAGAACTCCAAGGGAGCTATTTGGTGGCAATAATAATTTTTCAAACCAAATGATAATCCATAGACTTCAGTGTGTTCCTGCCGATCTGCAGTCTCTCTCTTCAGTCCTAACCTCTCTAGGCAACAAGTGCACGTGGTCTCTATCCCCTGCACAAGTGACCAGCGGGGCCAGCCCCGGGTCACTCAGACCCTAAATAGCAGTGCCCACTTCCCCCACTACGCAGTGCTGCTTCTCAGGGCTCTGCAGCTGCCACCCCCAGACATGCTCCTTGGCTAGCCCGCCCTCTGAAGTCATGTCACAGCAAACACTGCCCCCAACAGGTATGGAACAAGCGGCTGTTACTGTCCCGCAGGGGCTGGGTCATTGGCCCCCTTAGGGGATAGGAGACCCAATGCAAAGCAGAAAGCAAGAAAAAAGAATCTATGCAGGAACGCTTGTCCTCTAAGCCTCGTGTTTCTACAATGCTCCCACCTTCTTAAGATAATCAGGCATTATTTTTACGACCACAGAGATCGATACCTATAAAATACAAACACCAGAAGAGTTCAAAGCAGCAAAGACCTCATTAAAGAACCATCCTTTTAAAAAGTACCCTGGAGAACAGCTGATTCCTCTCACTGCTGTTAGAAGAATGCACTTTGGATCCGCCACAGGGAAACCTTTGCCAGTTTCCAACCAGCCCAGCAGTCTAGCAGCAGACCTGACCTAATCTGTTCCAAAAACACAGACTACAGGCAAATCCTGTGCTCGTGAGAGCAGGTACCTACCCTCTGGGAGTGGGCATGTGCAGATGGTGGGGCCAAGGGCGAAGCCGGGAGCATGGCACTCCTACTGTTGAAAGAGACTCAGTGTGCTATAGGAGGGAGAGGAGTGCTCTCTGAGGAAAGGGATCTGCAGGGTAGCCATGTGGATGGACTGATCATGCCACGTGGCTACAGCTTGGGGCAGGCACTCATGGCCAGGACAGGCAGGAAAAGTGAGACCCCAGGCTGGGCCCACAGACACTAAGAGGAAGGATTCTATTTGCATGACTGACTCGTGCAGCATCTCTGGAAGAAACGAGAACAGGATGAATGATTACTGTGGGTGCCTGTGTGATAGCGTGAGACAAGGAAGCGCGAGTCCGAAGGGTTCCCGGATGCCATCTGTGATGTTTCACAAGTGGTGTCACCTTGAGAGGTGTAGAAGCTTAACTCAGTGACTCAGCAGATCAGCGTCCTGGGGTGTAGAGGACATGCCCTAGGGCGGCTATGCATGCTCTTGGATGCTGTAATGTTTGGTTCATCGAACCATATCCACTTGAGAAGCTTGGAGGTTTAGCTGACTTAGCAGGGGCCGGGGTCCTCACTCTGTAAACATCCTGAGCCTGTACAAGAGGACACCATGACGGGGTGAGCACTCCACTTGCCATAGGGTCATAGGCTGCTGACGACACAGGCCGGATTTATAGGTAAATGGAAGCGACCTGGGACACTCCTCATAAGTGAAATACATCACACCCATGCGTATAAGCACCATGTTGTCTCACTCATGGAAGAACCTGACCGAGTAAGGTCCAAAATGCGCCATAGATTTTGTGAATGGGGAAGAAACTGTTCAAAAGAAAGGACAAATAGTGACGGGGGAAAGGAGAATGGAAAAAGAAAAAAAAAAAAACAACATATATAGGCACAAAAATAATTAAGATGATTATTCAGCTAGGTTCTCTTAGTTCATCAGTAAGAAAGGTTTGCACTAATATTGCTTAGACAAGAGATCATGCCTATATCTTGTACTCTAAATAAGTACCAGGAAGACAATAATATGCGACAGGTTAATTATTGTAACTCCCCTACTAACCTACTTTGAAAGCGTTTTGTCATGTATTTTTCTTTTCAAAAAATATACACATATATGGGGCCTGGCGGGATGGCTCAGTGGTCTAAAGCGCCTGCTTGGGAAAGCTTGGGCGGCTTCAGGGACCACAGTTCAATCCCCGGCACCACATGCTGTGCCAGCCCTGCCCTCAGGGCGGGCTGAGCCAGCCATAAAAAAATGAGTGAATAAACAAATAAAGGTTCTGGAACAAGAAAAAATAAATAAATAAAATAAAAAAAAATTCTTCAAAAAATATACACATATATATGGCAAGAGCTTCCCCCTCTGGCTCTTGTAGCCTTTTCTATCTTCTGTACCCTGGACTGTCGCCCTTCACCACGCCCTCAGCTGATGATGGGCTGAAGCCTCCAAACAGTGTGAGCCAGACACACCTATGCAGGTGCTTCCATGCACCGTTTCCTTCTAAGGATTTGGCAGAAGACAGTACGACCCAGCCTGGCCACTCCCCTCCATGAGTGAGTACATAGCACCAAGTCCCCTGCCCTCAGCTGGCTCATACTCTACAGGGAAGACAATCAGGCCATGGCTCAACAGGGACCAGGATATGGCCTGGGTCTCCAGAGAAGGGAGTAGGAAGCACATACAACCTCCCTCCCACCTGGGTGATTCTCCTGGAGCCAAGTTGCTCTGGCTGGGCCCCCTAACCCAACACCTGGT
This sequence comes from Myocastor coypus, assembly GCA_004027025.1. Lineage (NCBI taxonomy): Eukaryota > Metazoa > Chordata > Mammalia > Rodentia > Myocastoridae > Myocastor > Myocastor coypus. The sequence continues at coordinate 18,790 of PVJA010003486.1, read as the reverse complement.
GCCACTGTCCCGCGCTGGCCTGGAGCTGTGTCTGTACAGCTTCCTCCTTCTGGCTCCTCTGTACTCAGCCCTGTGCAGCTCAGAGATGTTAAAAACTTTCTCCGGGCCACACAGGGGAGGGAGCCCTGGGCCCTGTGGTCTCCAAGGGCCTGCTCTTTCCAGGCCACCTCAGCTTCTCCCCCTGCGGTGACTCGCGGGTCGGCCTTCAGCTCATCCCTCTGCTTTTCTCAGGGAATGTTTTGGTGTCTAAGCCTGGGTGTGGGCCGAGCCAGCCAAGCCCACAGCTGCTGGTGACTGTGTCAAGTCCGCTGGCAGACAGTGCTTTTCCTCGTCATCTCTGCCAGATCTCAGAGCCAGCCCAGGGACAAGTGCGTCAGCTGCTCCCCGTGGAGTGAGCCCTTGCTGGGCCCCGTGGGGGGTCTGGCTACCCAGCCTGCTTCTGGCTCCTCCACTTCTGTGTACCAGGGGAGGTCAGGAGGGGCCTGGCCCCCAGTGGAAGCTGAGCGGGAGGGGACTCTCCCACCAGGAGGTGGCTGCCCCCCATCCTGGCCAGGGCCTCCCTCCAGGCCACCTCCAGGGCTTCCTGCTTGTTTCCCCCAGGTGTGTGTGGGGTGGGGGAGCCTTCACTCCTGCCTCGCTCCCCAGGCATCTCTGAGCTCTGGCCACCATCACCCTGCTGGGAGCCAACAATGGCAGGTCCAATCCTCTCAAACCCTGAAAAGGAAGCAAAACCAATCCCTCCTACCTCAGGCCCTTTGTTGGGGTGCCTGCTCCCAGGTCTTTGATGTCCACAAGCCATTGTGAGCCCTGCAACACCAGGTCCATTGAAGGCTCCCCCTCTGGCCTCATCTGAAAGCTACAGTCCACCTCCTGGTCACACTGTCCTACTATCTCACTGCAGAGCACAGGGCTCCCCAGACACAATGCGGTGTGTGTGTGGGGGGGGAGGGGCGCCAGGGCTGTCACGTGGGAGAAATTCGGCGGGCTTTTTGCTCCCAGAGAGGGAAACGGTGGGCCTAGGAGGGGGCTTGCACACTTAGGAAACTGGAGAAGTGTTATTCTTATAGGCAGCCGAGTTAGGTAGAGATATTCTAGGCCGTCAGACATGGTCTCAAGGGCCCTGAAACCTTATAGCAAAAAGATGTCCAGGAAGATTTCCAACAGGGTTTTAGTTTCCAAAACTGCATTCCTTCTAATGCTCAACAAACAATGTTTTAACTTTCTTTTTGTATTTTATGCCTGAATGAAAACAAAGCTTTGATAAAATAAGGAGTAATGAAATGTTAAAAAAAAAAAAAGGTAAAAACCTGCTAACAGCTTGCAGCTATGGCCTGAGACCCATCAGCTGGAGGCCAGGCCTCAAGATTAGAAAAGGACCAGGCCTACTGCATTGGCCCCAAGGGGTGAGGTAAGTGGTAGCACCTGTGTAGACAGGCCCGGCCACCCCAGTGGGACACCAAGAGCCCAGATCCCTCACCTACCCGAGGGGTTCTTCCATCTTTCACACCCAGTCAGCACGTGACCTGCTTGCCCACTGGATCAATGTTATCTAAGCGGCTACACTGATAATTTCAGTGGTCGATCCTAGCTGTAATCCATATTGTACTCATGTGGGTTTTGCACTGTACAGTTCCCTCATAGAGCTGCGGTCCCTCAGCTGCCCGCTAGAAATCGCTTCTCTTCCTCCAACAGGAAGTTTCTATCTCTCAATAAATATAGCCCACTTTTAACCTCTGCTGTTCCTAAAGTTCACTTTGATTTTAGATCATACAAATCCAGTAAATCAGACATCTAACAAGTTGAGAATATGAGGTCTCTCTTACATCGCATTGGACGTTCTGGTATCTTCCCTGTAATAGGAGGATATGGACCTGGCCTCTGACAGATCTGCCTTTATCTTTTACTAAAAATCTCACTGTTCTTTTTGTCACCCACACACTCCCACACTCTAGACGAGTGTGGCTTTGGAGGGAAAGATGCCTCCATCCACATGCCATTCTCCAACCTGGACCTGGGACCAGGCCTCTGTTCTCTCTGAAGCAAGCCTCAGCAGTCCAGGGGAAGAGGCCTGCAAAGACAGACCTTCCTGGGCTCACACCCCTCGGCCCATGCTGCACCCCCGGGGCTGAGGTATCGGCAGACTGCAGCAGGGAGACATGAGTACGTGGGTGAGCTCGGTCAGCTGTGCGTGTGCCTCCACCTCCATAATAGCAGTGGCCTCCAAGAAGAGGCCCCCAGCTCCCTTGACCTAACCAAACAGTGCTTCAGTCCCAGGAGAGATGCCGCGAGGAATCTCTTCTGCCCAGCGTGACTCCCTGGTTTTTATGGCAGCCAGATCCTAGCAGCCATGGCCCTGAGGGGGGTAAGTGTTACCTCCCCACCCCACCGTGAGGCTCAGACAGGTGGAGAGGCTTCCTTGTCCACTCTGGGAAGGGGCGTGCACAGCCAGGAAGCTCACTTGGGCACTTCTGGTTTCAACTGAACTAGCTGGCTGAGGGTTGTTCCTCTGGGACTAAGGGATTCCAGTGGGGTGGGGTGGGTGATGGGGGTGTGGCTGACGGAGCCTAGACAGCTTGGAACTAGGGAAGCCTGACTTCACCCCCTCTTCATCCCTCTTCATCTTGGCCTCTCGTGCAGTATCGCTACCTCTGCCTCGAGGTGCTGGGTCTGCACAGCGCAGTACCCAGGATTCTACCTGTGCCCAGGGATTCCTTGGTGCACCCACTCTGCACCTCTAAAGTTCTTGTAGTTCCCCAAGCTCTCCACCATGTGGCTAAGTCCCCGCCAAGTCCCTTCCCTTTGCCTGGACCATCGCCCCCTCCCGATGTCCTCAGCGAACTCCTCTTCATGCTGAGGAGTCCGTGACAGACAATGCTTCCTCCAGGGGGCCGCCTGTTCTGATTTCACTGTCCTGGTGAAGTCCTGCTGTGGTCTTCCTGGCCCCTGAGCTTGCCCTCAGAATGTTGGCTTGTCAGTGAGCCTCTGCCTTGTTTGCAATTCCTCACTGACCGTGTGCCCTGGAGCACAGGAAAACTTCCAGCTCATTCACTGGTAGAGGTGCAACGCCTCATTGGGGTAGGGGCTCAACAGGCATTTGCCAAAATAGCAGTAAACTGACTACTGAGCAAGAGAAGGTGGTGACCTTCCTTGTCTGTCCCTCCTGAGACAATGCTCCCAGGGGTATAAGCATAAAAGCTCGGTCCGCTGTCTCATTATTCCACAAAAATATATAATCACTCTTATTTTACTTGGAAAGCCAGAGGTATCCCCTCTTAGAGTGGGTCCTCTGTGAATGGACTCCCAAATCTACCCTTGCTCTTCACATGGGACACCACACAGGACATCTGGAGATGTGCATCTGACAGAAATTTGGGTAAAAGCAGGTAGGACACAGACCCAAATGGTATGCTGCCCTGCTTCGGCCCCAGAGAACAAAGGTTAACCACTGGGGACAAGTTTACCCCTTGTCCTCTGCAGATGGTTTTGGCATCTACACCAGCAAACTATCAAGCATTCTCTGCCGCTACTAACTAAAGGCTCACAGTCATTTTCCTGTCTTTTCTTGTCATTTCTCTAAAAAGTATATTGGTCTCTGCTGAGGATGCCTTATGAACCAGAATCCAAAACTACCTACAACCTACTTGAGAGCCCCTAGCTCCTCCTGTGAACAAAACGCGTATGTTAGCAAGCTCCTGTTTACCTTTTTCTTGTCAATCTCCTATGAGTCTGTTCCAACTAAGAATTTATGAGGGCTGAAGAAAAACTGCTTTTTCTCTCATACACTGTCATTAAGCCATAACGGTGCAGACCCTGCCACAGCCCAGCTAACCTGACTTCCCGCTGGCTCCCCAGTGTCTCCCAACTCAGTCAGCTGGGGCAGCAGTAGGAAAAAGGGCTCCAGGGAGACCGCCGCAACACGGCGCCCAGCTCAGACCCTCAGAGCAGGGAGGCCAGGACAGTTTCCGTCCGTATTGTTTCAAGCCTGGCTCCTTCTGGCTCCTGGGTGGAGCGGGTGAGTGAGGCGAATCAGGGTAGGCAGAGAACTGGGCAGGCAGCAGGCTGGGCAGGCACCTCCACTCTGGCAGCTGTGGGGAAGCTGGCGTCTCAAGAGAAACATGACCATGACCACAGCCAGGAAGACTGCCAGGGAGAGGCTCTTGCCTTTGTCTGTAGTCGGGAGGCCCAGCGAGGGCAGGAGCCCCTCCCTACTGGCTTTGAAGCTAGGCACAAGTCCATTCTAGCAACGGGAGGGGTGCTGTGCAATGAGAGGGGTTCAGGGAATCTGTTTCCTGCTCTGTGGGACTCTGAGAGTGCTGGCTGCCCCGGCTTTGGGGCACAGCTGCCTGCCTGCCTGCCTGCCTGCCTGCCTGCCGCCCACCTAATGTATATTTTCAAGTGGCCACTCTGCCAGGCACCACTCCAGTTGCTACAGGCAGAGCCTTGGACAAGAAGTCCCCTGCCTTCTTAAAGACTTTCATTTAGACAGTCACTGAAGAATACTTTTATTAAAAGCCTTATCACACAGTGTTTCAGCCAAGGCTGTGATTGTACTGAAAGCAATTTTGTACTGCACTATCTGGCTATTTCTAGTCAGACCATTTATCCCGTGGTCTCACAGAGAAGGAATGACTCTGACTGATCTCTAGATTCTCCATGGGACCTAGGACAGAGCGGGATGTAGCGATAGCTTCCCGGCACCAAAACTGCCCCAACAGGACTCATCCCCAGATCCAGGAACCTCCCTTGTAATAGAGCAGTGGTTCTCAACCTTTCTAATGCCGTGACCCCGCAATACAGTTCCTCATGTTGCGGTAACCCCAAGCCAAAAAATAATTTTGGTGGCTACTTCAAAACTTAATTCCAAGAAAGAACATTTCACCACAGCATAACATGGGTTTAAACATGTATTTTCCGATGGCTTTAGGTGACCCTGTGTTTTGGTTGTTCGACCCCTGGTGGGGTCGCGACCCACAGGTTGAGAACCACTGCAATAGAGGCTCTGCAAGTCCCTAAGGACGATTTTGAGAATACCTGACTAAACCCGAGACAAATTGGTCTCACATGGGGAGCTGCTTTCAAAGGGAACTCCATCAAGGGCAGCTTTCCACAGTCGGAGGCTGGGGAAGCGGGGAATACGGCATACTTTCTGGTTTCAGATACGGAAAAATCAATGTGTCGGGCACAGGAAAAAGATCAAAGTCACTGATCAAAGATACGGATCAGACAGGCGTCACCACAGCGCCGGTATTAGTCCCAGGGAGGACCCACCAAGGGTGAGGGGGAGGCTGCAGCAGCAGGGAAAGGACAGGGGAGATGGGCACAGATGGGTGGGCAGGGCCCACATCGGAAGCCAAGCCCTCAGTGTACACCGGGTGCTCGGCGTGTCCCTCGGGTCCCCGTATTCCCTAGGCTCCTGATGGTTTGAGGGAAGCGTCCCTTACCCAGTGCGTGTGTGGAGCCCGAGAAGCCACGGTCCCCGCCGATGCCCAGGAAAGGAGAAACCACCTGCTTCACCAGCTCCTCCAGCTGCAGGAAGCTCTCGCTCGGGCCCGTCGGCTCATGAACGCTCTGGAAGTGAGTATCAGACAGACAGAGGTCAGGGACGACTTCTGTGCCGGTGGGCATCTGACGCCCTCCTCTGGACGGGGCAGGAGCCTCCCTGGGCCTAGAACAAAGCATACCGAGCCCCGAAGCCCTTGTTACTGGTCACACAGCACAGTGGTTAGAGCACTGCTTGGGAATGACGCGGTGGCCTCTCCCACTGGGCTCTACCAAGGCAGCCTGTGGGAGGACAGTCCTGGCTCCAGCCCCCACGGCTCTTCCCACCCCAGCACTTCCCACGAATTCATGCCCAGAGCCCCCCCCCCAGCAACCAGACGGAGGGGTACTTTGACTCTCCCCTTCTATGGATCAGAAAGAAAGACACACAGAGCTAAAAGAACTTGTCTAGCAAAATGCAGCCAGTAAATGACAAAAACCCTGGACTAGAACCTAAGCTACCTGGCACCAAGCCCATCTTTGTGCCACTTCTTAACAGGCTAGAAGAGAGGGAAAGAAAATGGAGGAGCTCAGAACAGTCAATGAACAGGGGCAGGTTCTACAAATAAGCCCACGGGCAGCGGGACAAGGGCCTGGTTGAGAAGCCCAGCTTGACAGGCCTCAGAGCACAGCCTTCAGTAAATGCCATGCACAGCGCACACACTCAGTACAGGAATCAAAAGGAAGCCAGTGATCAGCGCATCTAGGGACCCAACAGACTCCTTAGGAATTCACCTTTCCTGCTAGGAAGGCAGTGAAGGCTTTCTCTCCTGCAGAGGGCCTCAAAGACAGAGGCCTAAGCAGGGAAGGAACGAGGCAGGGTGGGGCTGTGCTCAGCTCATCCTGTTGAATTCTCAAAGCAGTATTTACAGTGCTTTCCCTGAAGTAGAAATGCTCTGCTACACTGAACTGATTCAGGGCTGAAGCAGGAAGGAGATGAGACGGTCAAGCGATGAACCGGAAGTGGTGACTCCTGCGGTCAGGAGCCAGGAACATGAAGCTTCCAGAGGCACAGGCCTTCCCTTCCCTTCCACAGATGGGCGTGGTGGCTGGCAGGAGGCTTAGGTACCGAAGGAAATGGAGTTAGCAGAGAAAAATAGGGAGAGTGAGGGAGGAGATCTGCTTAGGGGACACAGACACACACACACACACACACACACACACACACACACACACTCTGACCCCATGGGAAGAAAGGCCTCCAGGCAGCAGGAGGCAACAGGCCAGGAGGAGACAGGGACCCTATTCCTGCTTTCTAGGAACCATACTCGGCCTCCGAAGTAGGGCACAAACAACCTGGTTCTCTAAGCCCAGGAGACTCTGTGTGTGTGTGTGTGTGTGTGTGTGTGTGTGTGTGTGTGTATTTATTTATTTATTTTAAATGTATTTGGTTGTTTCAGGGTCGCACTATGCAGCTCGGACTCATGGTGATCCTCCTATTTTCACTCTCCCCACCACTGGGATTACAGGCGTGAGACTCTGTGGCTGTCTCGGCCCACCCTAAGGGCAGGGCTCTCGTGGCATGTGCTGCCAGGGATTGAACCATGGTCTCTACACATACCTGAACTTGCCTCAGCAGATGCTTTAGTCTACTGAGCTATCTCGCTGGCCCCCGAGAAACTGTTTTTTGCTTTTCCTCTGCCCTGGATGATTCTCATCCAGGTTCTCTCCGAAGATTCCCCACACTTCATGTCATGTGTGCAGGGAGAGATGGCAAAAACATGAGAAGACCTCAAAGGTGAAAGGAAAATGTATGATGAGCACGATTGCCATGGTGGCTTCTCCTAGGACCCGGGCAGTCGCACTGCACATTGGTCCTTGCCTAGATACCAGACTGGCTTGGGAAGTATCATGGCACAGCGCAGATGGCGATGCAAGGCCCCTGCGATGTTCAGTATCAGAAAGAATGTGGATTTGGTGATAGGAAGCCACGCAATCAGACCCAGTCGCCTATCGTGCCTGGCCGGGGCCCTCGTGGCTTTTGATCCCTAAACAGTTTGAGGGCAGCAGCACTCTGCCCACAGCAAGAGATGCCGCTCAGATAGTTTGGGAGGAAGGAGTTGGTTCCGAAACACTTGGGAAGGGCAGTGGAGGAGGGAGAGCTGAAGGAGGCCGAGGAAGGGCCTCTCCTCCTTACTAGCTCTAGGTCATTTTGGCGAAAGCAGCCTCAGATCACCTGAGGTGGTGACAAGGACGGGTTGGACAGCAGACGGACAGACCTAAGTACAGGGACCTAAACCTCCTACAGCAGGAATGGCCCCAGGCCAGTGCCACCCACAAAAGCATTCCAACCCAGGGGCTGCCCCTGGGCTCAAGAATGTGGACCTAGGTTGGGGAAAGACACACATCTGCCTGCCACTGTCACATACCCAGAGACCCACAGCTCCCAAGTGGGGAATAGCATAGTGCAGAAGACTCCCCTGATAGCCCGGAGAGAACTGACCACAGTGCCGCATCGTGGCACATCTGTAGCCCCAGCTGCCTGAGGCAGGAGGACCATACTTTTGACCCCAGTCTGAGCAACTTAGGTACTAGAGAAGACACCAGCTTAAAATACAAAAAGGACAGGAAGTGGGGTTTAGTAAGAAGGCCCTGGATTCAATTCCTTTTTTTTTTTTTTTTTGTGGGACCAGGGTTCAAATTCATGACCTTATACTTGCCAGGCAGGCATTTATGCCACGGAGCTATCTCCCTGGCTCCCTGGCTTCAATTCCTAATACCAGAAGAAAAATCAGGACAAGGTGGAGAGTATTTGTAAGCATGGCTGACCAGCTCAACCCCAGGCATGTGCACTAAGATGCTGAGCTAGTGAGTAAACCTCTGAACCTCCACCTCTGTTTCAAATGCAAAACACAACAGTACAGGCACTGGAGGGACAGCTTCCTCCTTTCCCCACTTTCCAGAAATCTTTTCTGACCATGGAGCCTCTCTGGTGCCCTTTTGTGTGCAGAGAGAAGAAGCCCCACAGGGCCATCAGCCATTGTAGGGTTGGAAGCCAAGGACAGGTGGCAGTCCCACTTGGCCTCTCACTAGCCAGTGTCATCACTCACTGAGCAGTGTTTAGTGAGGACCTACTGTGTGCTAGTGATGGGTCTAGGTGCCAAAGATAAAGCACGAGAAGGAAGCATGAGGGTCTGCCTGGAAGGAAGGAAGCCCAGCATTCTGAACAGAGGGCCCGGCACACACCAAGCTCTGCTGCAACAGAGCAAGCAAGGCTAGCCCCAGGTAAGCCAGTTCCAGATGAGGCTGGAGACACAGCAGGGCCCAAGGGCAGGGGACAGTCATGCGCTGTGTCCCTAACGAAAGTCAGCCAAGAACTGCTGGAGAGTTTGCAGCTGACCCTCAGAGAGCAAATGGGGTAGGAGCCAGGCAGAGGGAAGAGGTGAGCAGTAGAACTGGCCTTGTAGAGCTTTCTGCGGACAGTGACAATCCCCTTATAGGGTTATCTGGCTGTCCAGCGTGGGACCCAGAACCTCAGAATGTGGTAGGGGTGTCCTCTGAGGCACGGAGCTCCCACCCCAGCACGCACAGGTGAGACCCTCGCTGCAGGAGTGCGTCAGTTCTCCTTCCACGACTGGAAAGGAATGTCCTCTAACCCCTGGAGTATCATCAAGAGAAAAGGGAGGGTGTGGGCCCAACATCTCTGATCTTACCATCCTCAGGGGTTATTCTCTCTGCTCTTTATTTGGGAGTCAAGCTCTGCTGTAGACTTCTCTGATGCAACCTGTGTGTACACTTTCCTATTTCCGGTCTTTTTTTTACCTTCCCTAGATACAGATGTTCAAACTACCATTTCCATTCCAGCCAATTACCCCCACCCTCTTCCTGTTAGGCAGCTCTTCCTCCTCTGTGATTCCAGGAAAGAAGACAAGGGCCGGGAACGGTGACCTGGATGAGAGAATCAAAGAAGGACAACAGCTAGGGGCTTCGTGCCTGACGGGCTACTGCTTCCCCAAAGGAGGCTGGGAGTCACCATTAGCAGAATCAGGAATGGAGCCTGAGAAAGTAGCCCTGTTCTTGGAGACCCACGGGAATGGGCCAGCTGAGGCTATGTTTGTGTTACCTGTTTCTACTCAAGGTCATAGCTGATTGGACAAAGGGAAATCATCTAGCCTAAGGTGGACCAATAAGATTCTTTTCTTCGAGGACAATGCAGGGTATACACAGCCCTGAATCTTACTTCTCAATAAACAAGAGATTTTAGGCAGGTATATAAATGTCCTAGATTTTACTTCTTCTTCTGTAACGTGGCAATAAAACAATGTCAACCTTATAAATTGGTTTTCTGATTATTTAAGAAAGCAGCATATTTTAAGTCTTTAGCATATGCCTGGCAAATAGTGTTAGCTCAACACTAGCCAACAAGTGTTAGCTCATCTTCCTATGACTGATTAAGAACTAGAAGTAAAAAGGGTCAGCAAAGGACTAGGGAAATAGCTCAGTAGAATAAGTGCTTGCCTGGCAAGTGCAAGGACCTGAGTTCAATCCTCAGTTCCACAGAAACGAGAGAGAGAGAGAGAGAGAGAGAGAGAGAGAGAGAGAGAGAGAGAGAGAGAGCGCCACCAAGATAACACAGTGGACTAAACGCCTTCTTTGGCAAGGACCAGCGCTCAATCCTGGGCCCTGCATGCCATACCAGCCCCACGCCTGCAGCACAATAAGCCAGCAAAAGAGTCCGGGCATGGTGGTGGCATGCCTGTAAATCCAGCACCAATGAGGCTGAAAACAGGAGGATCACCACAAGTCTAATATGAGTAGTGAGATCGTAAACCAAATATACAAATAGAACTGGAGATATGAGACGCTCACAGCTAACAGGGTGGTCTTTCTGGAAACACACAAGCTATAGCATGCCTTGCTTGACCAGCTGCAAACCAAAGCATCAGACACGATGGTCCAGAGGGAAGAAAAAGGGCCGAGACCAAGAGAGACTGTGCCACAAAAGAGGCTGCATCGGGGGGAAGCAAGGTGCAACAGATGTAAGTAGAGGCCAGGAGGGACGGATGCATCAGTGGCTCTGAAACTTTGCATCGTCTTGTTCCATCCTCAAGCCCATCTGGATACCTCTAATGAGCTCTGAGATCTTTGCAGCTGCCTGCAACTCAAGACTCTCTCACACAGCAGAAAGCAGAGAAGGGCTGCCACTTCCTGGATGAAGAACATGCTTCTGTCTCTTCCCACTGCAGTCCCAGCACCAGGGACCCAAAAATCACTCAGTGAATGCACAAAAAAATAAACAAATGACCTAACTGACATGAGCGCACAAGCTACCAAGTACTGCACCTAGATGAGGTGCGCTGGCATTTGGTGCACCCCCCATCGTTCCCCTGGGCCCTGAGCCTCACCTGTAGGATGAGCAGCATCTGGATGATGGACGGTGGCAGTGTGCACTGCGACACCAGCAGCAAGTCAGCTGGCTTCACCTTCAGCAGGACCAAGTCGCGAAAGCCCAGCAGTGAGATCTGGCGGATGGTCAGCTCCTGTCCCTGGGGAGCAGAGGAGGTGAGAGGTGAGAGCTTGCTGGCTCTGCCACCAGCCAGGTGGCATTCGGCACGATGCACATTTGCAGAGCACCCAGGATGAGCCAGGTGCAGGCATACACAAGGCCCTGTGGGGCTGTCAGAGTTGAAGACCAACCTCCAATCTTCCAGATTTAAAGCTTTTTTTTTTTTTTGTCTTTTTGATACAGGGTCTTACTGTGCAGTTCAGGCTGGCTTTGAACTCACTTTTGTAACCCAGACTGGTCTCGAACTCGCACAGATCCTCCTTCCTCAGCCTCCCAAATGCTGGGATTACAGATATGCGCCACCATGCCCAGCTTAAAGCTTTCCTTTCTTTTAATTTTTTTTAATATTTTTTTTCTTGTTTCAGAACTTTTGTTTGTTTATTTATTTATTTTTATGGCAGGCTCAGCCTGCCCTGAGGGCAAGGCTGGCACAGCATGTGGTACCAGGGATTGAACCGCGGTCCCTGCAGCTGCCCAAGCTTTCCTAAGCAGGCGCTTTAGGCCACTGAGCCATCCTTCCGGGCCCCTTAAAGCTTTCTTTAAGAGAAGATGTGAATCAAATTGTTTACAAATAACCCAAGGAGAATAAAAGACGCATATGATGTGCTATCAAGTACAATGAATGGTTAAGAGGGAAGACGAGAAACGCAGAGGGAGAAACAAAAAGAAAGATGAAGGCTGCTTCCTCGGCTTCCAGTGCTATTTACAGACTTGTCATGTGCCAGGGAAAGGAAACTTAAGACCTCAGATTATTTACCTCAGATTAGCGCCTCAGATAAATACAAATAATTTAGGAAGAAAAGAATTGGAAGTGTAGAAGAAAAGGGATTTCTCAGCTGTGGGGATGGAGGACAGAGAATGAAATTAACAGTCATGAGAGGGGCTGGTGAGGTAGCTCAGTGGACTAAAGCACCTGTTTAGGCAAGCGCAGGGACCAGTTTGATTCCCAGCACTGCATGCCATGCCATCCCTGCCCCCAGGGTGGGCTGAGCTGGCCAGAGACTGGGCATGCTGGCATGGGTGTGTAATCCCAGTGCTGGGGAGGCTGAAAGCAAGAGGATCACCACAAATCTGAGCTCTGTAATGACCTTGCAACAACAACCAAATACAGAGAGAAGCGGGGGGGTAGTTACAAAGTTGCAAGAGCTGGCATTCATTCAGCTCTATGTGCTAATTAGGATTCTAAATGCTCATAGATAAGCATTTAATTCTCATGACCACAGCCATAGCCTCAATATTGGGGTCAAATTTCTATCTCGAAATCCTAAACCCCTGCAGGTAATAGTCTTTGGAGCCAAAGTCTGTGTGTGGTAGTTAGGTCATAAGAAGGAGGCCCTGAGGAACGGGATTAGTGACTTGTATAAAGAGAGACCATCACCCCTTTCCCCATGTGAGGATACAGCAAGAAGCAAGAAACAGGCCCTCCCTAGACACCAGACCCGCCTGCACCTTAATCTTGCCCTTAACAGCTGCTAGACCAAGAGGAATATGTCTGTGTTGTTTACATGCCACTTCCTCGGTAGCGTTCCGTTACAGCAGCCTGAGTGGAGCAACACGACCATCCTCTGGGAGAGGCACTGTTATAAAATCCATTCTACAAGGGCCCAGGAGATAGCTCAGAAGACTAAGCGCCTGCTTAGGTAAGTGCAGGGACAGGGGTTCAATCCCTGGCCTGGGCACTGGCCCCACCCCTGGGCATGCAGAGCCAGACACCAAGTCTGTGTATGCTGGCACATGCCTGTAATCCTAGTGCTAGGGAGGCTGAGAACAGGAGAATCATTATGAGTCGAAGCTGTCTAGTGAGACCCTGTACCAAATACATAAAATACATACATACATACATACATACATACATATATAAAATTCATTCTACAGATGAAAATTTGTAAAGACCAAAGAAAGGCAATAATTTACCCAAAAATAGAGCTGGGTTTCAAACTCAAATTATGGGATTTTATTGTATTATTGTATTTTAGGGAAAGGTCTACAGGGTGTTCAGGGTCTCACAGCTAGATCGGACTCCTAGTGATCCACCTGTTTACAGCCTCCCAAGAGCTGAGATCGCGGGCTCGCACCACCACGTCTAGTCTCAGTTACCATCTCAGCGCACCGCAGGGGCAGGGCCAGCAAGGCAGGCCCAGGGATCAAACCCTTGACCCCTGTCCTTGCTTGCAGGTACTTTAATCCACTGAGCTATTTGGCTGGCCCTTCCAGCCACATTAGCCAGCCAAAGCTTAGATAATCTTCTAAGCTTTCCTTCACACACATGCATGTACATATGCACAGAGGGCATACATGCATGCCCGTCTGAACATACAGAGAACATACCAAAAACTGGTCATGCCTGTTAGAGCCAAAACTGTCCTTATGGAGTCCCTTCACCCCAAAGAGAAGATAGCTTCCTGTCTCCCAAGCCTTCACAAGTTGTGGCAGTTTCACACCACCTCACTCCTTGGGGTTTTACAGGGACACTTACTGTATCTGCAGCCCCCCCAACAAAAGACCCCAACACTGTACAGACTGAGTAGGCTCAGTTCAATCACCCCTCACCTTCTACTGCCTTTCTCATCACCCTCCATGGCAATTTGCTCCCTTCCCAAGCCCTTCCGGTTTCTGTTTACCAAACCTTATCCCAGTGTGCTCATAGCTGCTTAGGCAAGCAGTGTCAAATTCATGCAAACATCAGAGCATGTTTGGGTAGACCTAGGTGGCTAGGATGTCAGCAGTGATGCCATCCTAGGAGCCCATGCAGGACATGCACCTGGCCACTGACTAAAGGCTTCTTCTGAATGCCGGGAGGCTGCAAGGCAAACTGCTCGAGAAGCCTGACAATAGCCTGGGACCGTAGAACCACCACCATCACTGTCACCTAGGGAACCATTAGCAATACAGGATCCCGAGGCCCCAACCCCAATATTCTACAGCACAAGCTCTGAGACAGTGCTCTGGGAATCCAGGTTTTGCCAGGCCTAGCGTACTGCCTGGCTCCGAGCGAGTCACCTGCCTAAGACCTCAGGACAAAATCATTCTGGCTTCACACAGACAAGCTCTGGTTCTAAAAACGTTGCCCTGGTATTTACAAAGAACAAGAACTCATTGTCCAGGCATTGCCAGGGAGAGTGGACATGATCACAGAACAATGCGGGAAGGTCCTGCTGAATGGAGACTGGCAATGCCCAGGCTGTGCCACTGCTCCTCACAAGGGCAGAGAGCCTGGTACATGGTACAGGGGCCACAAATGCTGCTGCCACTGAGCTGCATTTTCCCCTTCCAGGGCATGGTTTTCTGTACCTCTGTCATTTCTTGCCTCTTGCAGAAGTTAAGATGTTTGCACATGCCTGGTATCGTCCACTGTAATTTGGCTCCGTGATACCCATAACCAGACTTTCAGATATAGTTTCATATCTATTTCATAGCATTATAGTTGTCTTTACATACCGTTCCAATAATTACAAGTTGTGTTGGGTACTTTTGCTAAGTTATCTTAATTAGGAAGCATGTTCATTGGGGGGAAGGGTAACATTATGTAGCCCAGGCTGGTCTCAGACTCCGGAACTCTGGATACTCCTACCTCCTGAATGCCGGCATTACTGTCACACACCAGTACACCTGACTCTACTTGGCTTTACCCTTTCAGGGTCTGAAAAGTTGAGCAGGTGGGATGACGCCTGATAGGCTGATGGGTGGGGATTTCTCTTTTTTTTTTTTTAAGAATGTTTTTATTTTATTTATTTATTTATTTTTTTCTTGTTTTAGAACCTTTGTTTGTTTATACACTCATCTTTATAGCCCTCTCAGCCCACCCCGAGGGTAGGGCTGGCGCAGCATGTGGTGCCGGGGATCGAACTGCGGTCCCTGAAGCTGCCCAAGCTTTCCCAAGCAGGCGCTTTAGACCACTGAGCCATCCCGCCGGGCCCCATGGGTGGGGATTTCTGTTCGGTCCCAAGGCCCTCTGCTCCTGCGGGATGCTGGGAGCGAATAGTACTGGTCCAACTTGTATTCACAGCCCCTTTGGAAACGATGGAACTGTTTCATCTAAACCATGGGACACAAAGAAAGGAGACCAGGACATGTGGCCTTCTGAAATAGCAACCTGGTGCAAAGAGGCGACAGCAAAGAAAAATAAGGAATTCTAGGAACTGCAGGTCAACAAGTGCCAGTCACTTCTCAGGACCGCTCTTCCCAGAATTCCCCATGGGCATCCAGAAGCCTCTCAGAACCCACAAGCCAGCACTTCAGATAATGACAGCTTTCATTGCTTTGCTTTTCCTTTTTTTACTGTATTTCATTTTTTTAAATCATAAACTAGACTGGGGAGATAGCTCTGTGGCACAAGTGCCTGCCTGGCAAGTGCAAGGTTGTGAGTTTGAACCCCAGTCCTGCCAAAAATAAATAAATAAATAAATAAATAAATAAATAAATAAATAAATAAAATAAAATCATAAACTAATAAGACATTTATAGGCAAAGACTTAACCAGCTAAGAAAATCAATTAAAACAGACAGCAAAGTACTCATCCAGTCTCATTCCCATTCCATATCGGCAACCATTCTTAAGGGCTATTTTTCCTCCTCTGGGTTTTTCTGGGAACTTTCTACATCTATAAAATTACATGCGTGACCTTTGAATACACACAGGGATTCTATCTTTCCTGTTGTCATGCAGTCTGCTTTTGTTTCACATAGCAGATTTTTGATATCTTTCCGCCAGGACAGGTTGCCTATTCCCCTTAGGCTGCACGGCATTTCACCAAAGCAACACACTGGATAACAGCTATCTCGACAAGGGGTCTTTGGCGGTGCCCACGACGAGGCTGGCATGAAGACATGTATCTATGTCTCTCTGAGTACCACCATCATACCCATTTGACCATTCCTTCAAAGCGAAACTGTATGCTCAACATAGGCTTTAAAATGTCTTACACATGCTGACTGCTGTGTTACCATTGGAAAAGATTGCACGGGGTTCTCCTCCCAGTAATGCAGTGCAAGAGAGGCTGTGGAGGGCCTCCAATGGAGAGGATGATATTCTAAATAGGATGATTATGACGGACACTCCAAAGAAGCCATTCCAAACCCATCAGTTTAGTGTGATGATTGCTTACCACCAGCTAAGGTTCCAGCACCTTTCAATTACGTAAAAAAACAACTATGATAACATTGATATTGATACTATTGGTAATTTTAGACCCAATACTACACTAAGTGCTCTTCATGTGATATTGCTTATGTTACCAGGACCACCCCCTCCAGCCATTCTGTGTTGTTATTATTTTACAGAAGGAAACAGGCTCAGAAAGGTGAGGTTATCTTCCTGAGACTGTCAAGAGAATGAGTGGCAGACTGAAGACTCGAGCCCAGGCCAGCCAAGGGCAGCCCACTCCTTGCCCTGCTCTGTTCTTTGCTGGTGCTGCCTCAGATTCTCATTTCTCCCCAGGTCACCTCCCACGTGAAATAGCCACTGTCATCTAGGCACAGACCAAGCATAAGTGGTCATAGCCCATAGCTGGATAAGAGGAAGGGATTCTGCCCTGAGCCTTCCAAGCCCAAGGTTAAATTTCACATATTCAGGAGGAAGGCTCAGATGTATAAGTGACCAGAGAGGCACACTACACCGTCCCTGGTTCTTCCTGTGTTGAAAAGCAAGGGGATGAGATCTGGCTCAATTTACATTGGAAGTGACTTCAGTTCCCGGTGTCACTAATCTCACCAAAACTATGGAGCTTTATTTTCATAAACCTGTTGGCTCCTGGAGCCACAGAGGTCCTCCCAGTATGCAAAATCTGGCCTCTAGTGTTAGCAGAAAATGCATTTATGGGAGAGTGGAGGCTGTCAGGCTAAAGCAAGCTGCCACACAAACAAGTCAATCATTGCTTCATTAGAGAATCATTAGGGGCCATTAACCAGGGCACTGACTTGTCAGGAAGCCCATGCCATCATTTCAGTCCACAGTGAATTCATACTAATACAGAGCCAGGTTTTCCATTCTTGTTTTATGCTTCAGGGGGAAGAGAGAGATAACTAAGATATACCTAGCCTCTCACAATCTCTGTCAGAGAGACAGAGAGACAGAGAGACAGAGAGACAGAGAGAGAAAGAGAAAGAGGAGAAAGAGAAAGAAAGAGAGAGGGAGAGAGAGAGAGAGAGAGAGAGAGAGAGAGAAAGCACATGCACAAGGTCTGCAGTGCTATGCAGTGACTGGCTAAGCCCAAGGAAAGAGTGAAAGTTGTGGGGCTGGGGAGATAGCTCCGAGGCACAAGTGCCTGCTGGGCAAGTGCAAAGTCGTGAGTTCAAACCCTGGTCCCACCACAAAAAAAAAAAAAAAAAGAAAGAAAGTTGAGAGAATTCTGCCTCACAAATGCAAGAATATGAGAGCCTGGGTCCGTTGAGAACACAAAGGTAAGTGGAAGCACAGTCCCCATTCACCACGGAGCTTTCCTACCTCTGCTAAATCGAAACTGAGTTTGCATCCCCCCTGGGCCAGTTTCAGCTCACTGAATGAACGGGTAAATGCCTCCGGAGTTGACAGAGAAAGAAGCGCTGAGCCCAGCATCGGTAATGGCGAACTGGAGGGCCGGAGAAACTCACGTCAGCGGTTGGTGGCTGAGAAGAGTGAACTGGGCGAGGCCAACTACTGTCAGACCTAGTAAGAGTTTAGGAGAATCAGGTTGATCCCATCCTTAGGTCCTTCAGCGGTCTCCTCCTAGCTCTTCCTTGGCTGTACTGGGGCCCTTTCCACCTAGATCCCACACTCCCCTCTCTAGAAGCATCCTGAGCACTTTGAAACTCCCTGCCCAAATACCCTAAGAAAGCAGTTCTGCCCACCCCCTCCAAGAGGGCTGCCAGATAAAACAGGATGCTCCATTAAATTTGCATCCTTTTTTCAGGATAAAATATTCCCAAGCATTGCAATATTTGCGATTTATGTGAAATTCAGATAAAACGTGCCATCCTGTGTTCTTATTTGCTAAATCAGGCGATTCTGACCCCACCCCTATATCTGTCTCCTTATGAAAAGGCCTCCAGAGAGTCAATAGGTGCCTATTGCATAAAAGGGGGCTTCACTGTCTACATAAACGCAGGCCGCAACTAAGAATGTGATGAAAGAAAGGAACAGGCTACAGGCCAGGGGTTTCTATCTGTTCTGCCTTACTGGAAATGGCAGGGCCAGACTTAAAACAGGAAATGAAATCTGTAAGCACAGCCTCCCAGGTTTGAAATACTGGATATATATTTTATGCAATTTCAAATTCCTTTAAAACACCATGCAAAACCAACAGTCCCGTGGGCCTTCCACGGGACAGGAGGAAATTCCAACCATTGCTAACAGCTCTGTTCCTCTCCTGCAATATTATACCCAGATTCAGCAAAGTCCGATTACATCTGAAACCTCAGCCCCAGGAAGAGGAGTAGAACGTGTACTGTGGAGAGAAATCCTCCAGGGCGCCCTCCCTGTAGTGGGGCCATTCTGACCCGGCAACCATCAGCTCTGATATCAGGGAAAAAGAAATCAGTAGAAGCAGCACACACAGTCTAGGAACTCCACACAGACCTGTGTGGATCTGTAGATTCCCACTTGACATTATGAGGTTCTTGGCCTTTAGGATTCCTAACGCAGGACAGGGAAGGGAGCATTACCCCTTTCCCACAATTTGAGGACAACAACAAACTTGCTTAGAAGCTATGCTTTAAGAAAAAAAAAAAAAAAAAAAAAAAAAAAAAAAAAAAAAAAAAAAAAAAAAAAAA